>CM060626.1:6592410-6747410 GCA_030578275.1 Meda fulgida
AAACATAGGGCTCCATGATTCTGTGATGAGAGGACCGACGACACACACACACACACTCACACACACACACACACACACACACTCACACACACACACACACACACACACACACACACACACACACACACACACACACACACACACACACACACACACACACACACACACACACACACACACACACACACACACACACATTCTGAAGGCTCATCATTTATCAGTTGCATGAACGTGCCATTTTTCTTATTTATTCTTTTATTTTCAGCAGGAACTTCACATTTCTGAAGAAAGAGTTCTTGTAAGTTCTTCAGAATGACAGATAGTGGGCCAGTTTTCCGTTTAATCGCATAAAAATGCTTTTGTTAATCATAATAGCATAAAAACATAATTATGAGTTTTTATCATTAATTTGAATTCAGCATAATTTACTTTTTTTATGCCATAATTATGATGTTATAATTCTGACTTTTATGTCATTGATTTTTGTCAATTAATTTTGTCGCAATTATGACTTTTTATCTCATAATTTAGAGATACAATAATGACTTGTGTAATTTTGACTTTATAAACAATAATTTTAATTATTTATATTGCATTTTTATCTCATAATTATGACTTTATTGTCATGATATTGACTTTTTATAATAAGATATATAATAATCATTTATTTTATTAATTCAGATTTGAGTTTTATGTCATAATTGACTTTTTATGTCAATTATAAGTCATATTTTACTTTTTGTCTCATAATTTCAAACTTTTTGAAAGAATTTAGACTTTTTATCTCATAATTATGACTTAGTGTGTCATAATTTCTTTTTTATATATTTTTTGTCAATTTTGTTGAATTGAATTGTTTTAGTCATATATGACTCATCATTTTGAAGTTTTTGTAAAAAAAAATACTTTTTATCATAATAAGTCATACTTTTAATAGTGTTTTGACATTTTTTACTTTTTATCTCATAATTATGGCTTAGTATCTCTTGTAATGTCATAAGTAGCCTTGTCATAATTTACGTAATCTTTACTTACTGTCATAATTATGGCTTAATATGATGAAAATGAAAATGTGACTTTCAATCTCATAATTATGACAGTATCTTATAATGTTTTTTTTCTTATGTGTCTGAAATGGGCTTCTAAAAATAGCATGGTTTACAAAACAGTAAATGTGATCATGTATAGGTTATTCTAGCAGAGTTTTTCGGCAGGGTCTTGTAGTTTTTCATTTGTGAGCTTGTAACTGGAGGGAAGTATGGAATAATTCTTACAGTGTTAGTCATCCAGAGCCTCTGAGACAAAACAGACTCAGTCCCCCCTCATTTAGACCCCTTCCATCCCTTTTTTTCCTCTGTTCCTTTCTCTCCTTTTTAAGGAAATATGCAAGCGTCGCCAAGAAACATGGAAAAAACACAAACCCGTCGCAGTTTCACAAGAGCTGCCTGATTATTCTGCAGAAGTTGAGCTGAAATGATGTTTCCTCTCTGTTAACTCAGGGCATGTCACTTCACACAGGTGCTTGACATCAGACTTTTTCCAGAGAAACATTTCAGCTAATCAGATAAGGGTCCAAAGCTGAATTCATCAATATTGCTTCAGTTCTGCACATTTGAAATCTCTGGCTAATCTAATACACATGATTTAAAATGGCTGTGTCAGATTGAAGACCCTACATGCCAATTTGCATACTAAACAGTAATGCAAGATTAATTAGTGCTTCCGAAATCATATTACATGTTAAACAGGTTGCCAAAAGTCTTAAATGATATACTATTTTAGATGGATTTTAGATGTAAGCATTATGCATGCATGCATGCTAATATTTCTCACTTGATAAAATGTTTTTTTTTACGTTTTCATTAATAATTTTACCCTTGTGATTTTTTTCATTTGTATCCACTTTTCTTTTTTTACTACGATATAGCAATGAAAATATTAATTGACATGCTTTTTTACAGTTGATGAGAATGAGAATTTTTGTTTAACTATCGGGAAGATAATTATTGACTTATTGTTGAGTTATAATTATATAATATAATATGAATATAATTATTGAGTTAATTTTTTATTTATTTAGGTAGAACAGTAGCACGGAATGCTCAGCTGAATCTGTTAGAAATGAAGATAAACATTTGCTCAACACTCACACACCGTAACATAAATCTGTTCTAAACGTTATGATCGGGGGAAAAAATCGGAATGTTCCTTGAAAAGTTTTTTTTTTTTTTTTTAGCTTGGTTATACAAACATTAAGGGAACATTGAATTTTATCATTTTGCAAAAATTATGAGAACATAACTTTTGAATTTTCCTTAAACATTCTGAAACTAGTAACATTTGGAAAAACGTTAAACGAACATCCAACCAAAACGTTTTAATTTTTTTTTTGAATAAACAATGTTTAAATAATGTTTTGTGCTAACATTTCAAGAACATTATTAAAGACCAGATAACTTTGAACAAACGTTCTATTATAGTTACTGTTCATAACTTCAAGAGAACCTTGCCAAAACGTCAGCCAAAATTCTGAGAGCATTTTCTGTTACCTTGGTTACTGAAAGGTACTTTCAGATTATTAGCAAAGTATATGCTTTTAGTGCATAGTATAAGCATGCAACAGCTAAAATGTGTATTGTTGCAAGCTGCACAAGCAGAATTGAGAAACATTTACATGTTTGGATACAAGGCAGTACTGAAAAACAGGGTGATGTAGATTCTAATATCCAGACAGACATTAAATTAAGAAAAAGGAGGTAAAGTCCTAATTGCTTTCATCTGCTATGGTCTGGACTGAAGAATGTAGAGCTCATCAATGTCAGATGTGACTGAAACAGATTTGACTGTTTGCACTTGATATGCATGTGCATGCATACAAACATGCCACACACGAAGTGTATGAAAGTGAAAGGGTAGCAAAAAAGGATGAAATCCAGCTGGAAGTTGTTGTTATTGTATGTGTGTGTGTGTGTGTGTGTGTGTGTGTACGTGTAAGTGTAAGTGGGTGGGTGAGAGAGAGAGAGAGAGAGAGAGAGAGAGAGAGAGAGAGAGAGAGAGAGAGAGAGAGAGAGAGAGAGAGAGCATGCACATCTGTGAGTTTATGAGTGTGGCCATGGACATATACAGGTCCTTCTCAAAAAATTAGCATACTGTGGTAAAGTTAATTATTTTCCATAATGTAATGATTATTATTATAGGCATGAATCATCACTAACATAATGGAGTCATTACATTGTGATCTATTCTGAATAATTAATCATTTAACAAACTGAACTTTCCATGGGAAATCAGCCTGCCTTGCTGATTAATGATGGAATTAAGCTCACAAGCTGACTTTAAAGTATACAGGTCCTTCTAAAAAAATTAGTATATTGTGATAAAGTTCATTATTTTCCATAATGTAATGATAAAAATTAAACTTTCATATATTTTAGATTGATTGCACACCAACTGAAATATTTCAGGTCTTTTATTGTTTTAATACTGATGATTTTGGCATACAGCTCATGAAAACCCAAAATTCCTATCTCAAAAAATTAGCAAATCATGAAAAGGTTCTCTAAAAGAGCTATTAACCTAATCATCTGAATCAACTAATTAACTCTAAACACCTGCAAAAGATTCCTGAGGCTTTTAAAAACTCCTAGCCTGTTTCATTACTCAAAACCGCAATCATGGGTAAGACTGCCGACCTGACTGCTGTCCAGAAGGCCATCATTGACACCCTCAAGCAAGAGGGTAAGACACAGAAAGACATTTCTGAACAAATAGGCTGTTCCCAGAGTGCTGTATCAAGGCACCTCAGTGGGAAGTCTGTGGGAAGGAAAAAGTGTGGCAAAAAACGCTGCACAACAAGAGGAGGTGACTGGACCCTGAGGAAGATTGTGGAGAAGGACCGATTCCAGACCCTGGGGGACCTGCGGAAGCAGTGGACTGAGTCTGGAGTAGAAACATCCAGAGCCACCGTACACAGGCGTGTGCAGGAAATGGGCTACAGGTGCCGCATTCCCCAGGTCAAGCCACTTTTGAACCAGAAACAGCGGCAGAAGCGCCTGACCTGGGCTACAGAGAAGCAGCACTGGACTGTTGTTCAGTGGTTGCATGTCATTCGGAAATCAAGGTGCCAGAGTCTGGAGGAAGACTGGGGAGAAGGAAATGCCAAAATGCCTGAAGTCCAGTGTCAAGTACCCACAGTCAGTGATGGTCTGGGGTGCCATGTCAGCTGCTGGTGTTGGTCCACTGTGTTTTATCAAGGGCAGGGTCAATGCTGCTAGCTATTAGGAGATTTTGGAGCACTTCATGCTTCCACCTGCTGAAAAGCTTTATGGAGATGAATATTTCATTTTTCAGCACGACCTGGCACCTGCTCACAGTGCCAAAACCACTGGTAAATGGTTTACTGACCATGGTATTACTGTGCTCAATTGGCCTGCCAACTCTCCTGACCTGAACCCCATAGAGAATCTGTGGGATATTGTGAAGAGAAAGTTGAGAGACGCAAGACCCAACACTCTGGATGAGCTTAAGGCCGCTCTCGAAGCATCCTGGGCCTCCAGAACACCTCAGCAGTGCCACAGGCTGATTGCCTCCATGCCACGCCGCATTGAAGCAGTCATTTCTGCAAAAGGATTCCTGACCAAGTATTGAGTGCATAACTGAACATAATTATTGGAAGGTTGACTTTTTTTTTGTATTAATAACACTTCTTTTATTGGTCGGATGAAATATGCTAATTTTTTGAGACAGGAATTTGGGGTTTTCATGAGCTGTATGCCAAAATCATCAGTATTAAAACAATAAAACACCTGAAATATTTCAGTGGGTGTGCAATGAATCTAAAATATATGAAAGTTTAATTTTTATTATTTTAATATTATTTTATATTATTTTAATCTTTATCACAATATGCTAATTTTTTGAGAAGGACCTGTGTGTGTGTGTGTGTGTGTGTGTGCGTGCGTGTGTGTGTGTGTGTGTGTGTGTATGTTTGTTCATATTTTTCTATCCTGGTGGGGACTTCAACCTGAATGCACACAGACTCATGGGGACTCGAGTCATAGTGGGGACCTAAAGTGTGTGCGTGTGACTCGAGTGTGTTACTGTTTGATACGCTGACTTGTTAACAAATAGCAGATCTAAGTTAGAACCGCACAGTCCAATCCTCCTCTGACGCACCATTTTTGTCTGTCCCTTTAAATGCAAATGAGAGGCTGCTCCCGGCACAGAGGGTGGAGCTTCAACAGCTTGTTTCTTTAGCAGCTTCGATTACCTCACACAGACATGCACTAAAATTTCACAATTTTTAGCATTTTATGTTCAAATAAAAACCCCCGCCGGGGGCGGGGTTTATAAGCATTTTAGGGTTAGTGATGTCACTTACCCGGGATGAATGTCGTTGTAGTCCTTACCAGCCGTTTGTTGTTGTCCTTAAACAGCAATTTCTAAAATATCTCCCTTTGCTTTGAAGTTTGAGCGTTGTAACTGCAGATGTTGTTTAGACTCAAACAGCAACATTACACTAAAATTAGAAAAGTGAATTCATAATCAACCACCCCTTTAAATATTGCAGTTTAGTAATATAACCAATTAACTGTGCTTTGAAATGTTGTTTAAAATTCATGTTTCAGACCATTAGTTTCCATCTCTCTTCCTCCTGCATAAAGAGCTTTCTGTGCTGCTTTACTATCTTTTGTAACCTGGGTCAAAGAGTATATTTGTGCAAGTGATATGAAATTCCGTGGAACTTTGGAAAGGATGTAAGATCTTCTTTTCTTTCTCTTTTCTCTCTCACTCTCTTGTTCGCCCTTCTCTCTCCGGACAGGGGAAACCCCCACCCCTTCTCTCTACCCAGCCGTAAAGGACACATGGCAGACGATCAGTAATTTCCTCTTCTCATGTGGCATCATATGAATGTATGCTTTTGAGGATTATAGTAGTTTTGTGTGCTTATTTTTTGTATTATGAGCAGTTCTGTGTTTAGACGCATTGAGCAGGAGTGAGTAATTTACTGGGTGTACACTTACTCATGTTTAGGGGAAAGTTTACTGGAATATGAATGTTTATGTAGATATCTTTTGGTGTATGTGACTCACTGGACTGCATGGCACATGCTCTGTCAGATGCCTACAATTGAATATACCTTCTTATGCTTGGCTATGTAATTGACTAAGGAAATGACTATGGCTGTAACCATGGTCACAGAATGACTGAAAAAAATAAAAACTTGGTAAAGCTTATGAAGCCTCTCAAGGGCATGTCCAAGTCATATTTCTCCATAAAATAAAATGTATATCTTGCATATACTCTACTTATGACTAATTGAACTAATTTGAATTTGAACATTCAAATTCTTGCCATTCTGCCATTATTTTCATTTTCAAAATTTCATGATACATTCATTATTTTGAAGTAGCATTTTCCTTACTGTAATGCAAAATCATCTCATTCTCATCTCTGTATTTTGAAAAAATTGTGATGTGTAATTCACATGGTACACGCTTTCACGTTAACGCACACGTTTTTGTCACAAACCACTCCGAGTATAACGTCACGACTTTCCAATTTTCTAATAGTTTTGGTTCAGTAGAAACTATGTCTGCTGTTTTCGCTGCGGTGCTCGTGACTGGTGTCTGTCTAACGTAGCCTGAAATGCACTGATGACGTGTAATGTCTGCGCGAGCAGGACGCGCGGAGGTAAATACAGGTCCTTCTCAAAATATTAGCATATTGTGATAAAGTTCATTATTTTCCATAATGTAATGATAAAAATTAAACTTTCATATATTTTAGATTCATTGCACACCAACTGAAATATTTCAGGTCTTTTATTGTTTTAATACTGATGATTTTGGCATACAGCTCATGAAAACCCAAAATTCCTGTCTCAAAAAATTAGCATATTTCATCCGACCAATAAAAGAAGTGTTTTTAATACAAAAAAAGTCAACCTTCCAATAATTATGTTCAGTTATTCACTCAATACTTGGTCGGGAATCCTTTTGCAGAAATGACTGCTTCAATGCGGCGTGGCATGGAGGCAATCAGCCTGTGGCACTGCTGAGGTGTTCTGGAGGCCCAGGATGCTTCGAGAGCGGCCTTAAGCTCATCCAGAGTGTTGGGTCTTGCGTCTCTCAACTTTCTCTTCACAATATCCCACAGATTCTCTATGGGGTTCAGGTCAGGAGAGTTGGCAGGCCAATTGAGCACAGTAATACCATGGTCAGTAAACCATTTACCAGTGGTTTTGGCACTGTGAGCAGGTGCCAGGTCGTGCTGAAAAATGAAATCTTCATCTCCATAAAGCTTTTCAGCAGATGGAAGCATGAAGTGCTCCAAAATCTCCTAATAGCTAGCAGCATTGACCCTGCCCTTGATAAAACACAGTGGACCAACACCAGCAGCTGACATGGCACCCCAGACCATCACTGACTGTGGGTACTTGACACTGGACTTCAGGCATTTTGGCATTTCCTTCTCCCCAGTCTTCCTCCAGACTCTGGCACCAGGCGCTTCTGCCGCTGTTTCTGGTTCAAAAGTGTCTTGACCTGGGGAATGTCGCACCTGTAGCCCATTTCCTGCACACGCCTGTGTACGGTGGCTCTGGATGTTTCTACTCCAGACTCAGTCCACTGCTTCCGCAGGTCCTCCAAGGTCTGGAATCGGTCCTTCTCCACAATCTTCCTCAGGGTCCGGTCACCTCTTCTCGTTGTGCAGCGTTTTTTGCCACACTTTTTCCTTCCCACAGACTTCCCACTGAGGTGCCTTGATACAGCACTCTGGGAACAGCCTATTTGTTCAGAAATTTCTTTCTGTGTCTTACCCTCTTGCTTGAGGGTGTCAATGATGGCCTTCTGGACAGCAGTCAGGTCGGCAGTCTTACCCATGATTGCGGTTTTGAGTAATGAAACAGGCTGGGAGTTTTTAAAAGCCTCTGGAATCTTTTGCAGGTGTTTAGAGTTAATTAGTTGATTCAGATGATTAGGTTAATAGCTCGTTTAGAGAACCTTTTCATGATATGCTAATTTTTTGAGACAGGAATTTGGGGTTTTCATGAGCTGTATGCCAAAATCATCAGTATTAAAACAATAAAACACCTGAAATATTTCAGTTGGTGTGCAATGAATCTAAAATATATGAAAGTTGAATTTTTATCATTACATTATGAAAAATAATGAACTTTATCACAATATGCAATTTTTTTTAGAAGGACCTGTACATACATCTTGACAGACAGGCATTGACAGACTTGACAGACATTGAATCATTGCATTTGGGCCGCATGCAATGATTGGATAAACATTTTATGGTCCTACGCCTTCCACAGACGATATACATACATTTAAACCAATTAACTTAGCAATTGCTATCAGGATGTGAAGAGACTTTCAACCAGCATAACAAACAAAGCATGAAGTAGGCTACTACACTGAAAATAATTGGTATTTGGAATACCTGCGAGATAATATTGTTATATACGACACAATTGTATTATATATAAAGGTGTGTGTGTGTTATTCAATTAAACTTGAGAACAGAGTATTTAAAGTCTTTATTAATAACACCTGGCTGTGTTTTCCTCAAGTATTCTCTGCAAATAGAACTCAAAAGACGCATAACGTTTGTTTCCTTTGAAAATGAACTATGGTCATTCTGCCGACAGATGCTTCTGCCATGTGCGTTTCATTAATGCACTTCGACAGAAGAAATGCCATATGAGAGTTCCTGCGAATCGATTAATACAGGTTAAATATCCTACTCCTTAACGATGTCCTTACTCCGGTCTTTGTAAACGTGTGCTGTGGATGATCCACACAACCCCCCTCATTTTATCACCAGATATCCATCAAAAATCGTGAGGAGTGGGAGTACAGTCCATCAGTGTGGATGCACAGCGCCGCCATGTGGACAGAATAGGCAATGCACAGATGCTCGGTCCTCTAGCGCTGCTGAAGGAGGGACCAGACTTCTGTTCAAGCTGGGAGAAGCGCAGAGAAAACTTCTCCTGCAGCTTGGCTTCTCACTCACTCGCTTATTTTGGACTTTATTCTGATTTCTGCTTTACCCAGTTCGGAATGTATGCTTGATAACCCTAAACATAAATCAGCACTCGAAAAGTTCTTCAGATTTTCTGATCTTTGGTGGGTAAGTGAAGACTAACTTTTCTGTGACTTTGGCAGTGCGTTTCTGTCTCTGATCTGATGAGTGGATGTGTGGAAATGCTCAGGCTCTTATGCTATCACTTTTTTGCACATTGTTCAGTTATTCAGTGAACTGTAAATATCACACACATTCTCTATGGTTCTTGCTGAAAAACAATTTAGTGCATGCTGTATTATTATTGATTCCATAACTCTTGCATATGCTTATTCAAGTTACTTAATGTCATAGATCGCCCTATAGACAACATGTGCTGTTATTCTGTTTGATTGATTTTAAAACTTATTTTAGATGATGGGAAGACGCATATGTTAATATTATGACTAGCGTATACTTTCACATATTGTCAAGTGGGCCTGAAATACCTGAATTTATATGGTGTAATCAGTATGATTAACAAACAGACCTTGAAAACCAAATGTAGCCTAAATGTAATGCATTTGCAATATATGAATAATAAAAATGTACAATATTTGATAATTCATCATGTCATAATCACCTGTGCTATTTGGATGTAAGCAGGAATACCATTGTGGCTAGAGGCCATATTTCTGTTTTTGTTGCCTATTTTATTTTAAACCATTGCATATCGGCTCATTTGAACAAATGTGAAGGCCTCGATGAGATAATGGTTTCAAATATTTTTTTTTAAATGTTAGTAAAACATTTAAACATTTAACATAGTAGTTGTAATGGAAGATGCTTTTTTAGGAGTTAGTCTGAATTGGCATCTGACAAATAAGGTCCAGAATGAATATGTCCTCAGATTAGTTTTCAACAGATTAGCAGAACACTAGCAAAAAACTCTTCCATCTGAGACAAAAGTTTACTTCAGAGGTTTACTTTAGTTTTACTTCAGAGGACAAATGGGGGCTTTGAAAAGTCACTTTGAGTCATTTTTGTCTTATTTGAGACATTTGATACAACTGTACAATTGTTTGAATCGATTAATTCTAATAATTGATATCTGACATACAGATGGAAATCCACCTCAGAAATCTATATAAAATTAATATTTTTATTTAATCTTCATACAGTAATTGCAAAGACCGTGATTGGTCCGTTTTGATCAGCACAGAGAAAAGTAACAGGCGTCTGTTTGGCGCTTCAGCAGCAGCTTGGACAGTAATTCACACACAAATAATGACACAGAGAAACTTTATAAACCATTCCATTGAAATATACAGTAAAAACCTCAAATAACCTTGTATAATTGTTATTGAGTCTATGGAGACCATTAGAAACAACTTCCGGTTGCCTAAGCCACTCCCTTATTTAAAGCTTAATAGATTGCAACAGTGCCCGCCCACTGGAAGTATTTTACCCATGGGGATTTAATTTTTAAGATTTATTTTTGGAATTTTTTTACTTAATTGACCAAGCATACCCATTCACAAACCCTAACCCTAACCATAACCCAAACCCTAACCCTAACCCTAACCCTAACCTTTTTCAACTAAAAAACGGAAAACTTTTTATGTGTTTTGGCTTTTCATTTACACGACAACAGTGTTTTGGGGGCCTGAAAATGCAAGTTTTAAACGATACCATTATTGTCTCCATGTAAACTACAAAAACGCATATTTGTGAAAAGAGAGACGTCATGCACATGCATATAATGTGATCAGTCTATAGGCTCGTAGTTTTTCTTTACAAGGTGACATCGCCAACTACTGGCCTGGCATCAGAATACAGTATTTTTTTATAGTTTATAATAGTTATAAGCTATGAACCAAACCAACCAGCTACGAGGTGAATCACAACTTTGTTTTGAAGCAACAACAAAACAAATCAGACAAAAACACCAAAGATACAAGACTGAGCAAAGCTTTAATAAGAGAAAGAACTACAATCCCATGAAGCATTGCAAATGACATAGTCGAATTAAAAACAATGCAGAAATATACAACTATTGATTTAAAGATGTTGATTATATATAGAAACAATATATTTTATGTCTATTACAAAATATACATATTATGCATATCAAAAATATACTAAACACTATTTGAAGACACTATAATGTTTTGTTCTAATCTACAACATAAATTACACACAGTCCTACCGTATAAGTTTTTAAGTTCCTAACAAGTCACTAAATTCTGTGTTCTATAATGTCTGATTCATCAAGCATGTAAACTCACAACTTTATGGGAGTTGTAGTCATTATTTAGCAATTTGTTTGCAACTTCCATTTTAAAAACTCTTCAAAATTGAAGTTTTAGGTAGGACTGTGCGTAATATATGTTGTAGAAGAAAACAGGAATGTCTCTTCATGTTAGCCACGACCCTTATTTTACTCATAACCTAAAACTCCATTGGAAAAATTTCATGACTCAAAATGCTAATTCTCTTCTGGGTTTTAGAACTACAAACTGAACAGCTCTATTGCCATTTTACAACATTCAGAAACATGTACAAGCTCTTATTCTAAAGTCAGTTGATTTTAAGTAAATACATATTGTACGCAAATAAACTTCCTCAAAAAGTACGATAGCTAATTTCCAAATGGAATTTTCTGAATTGAATTGAATTTGAGGTGGATTTGAATTGAGGAAGCAAACAGAAACAAGGACTAAAATTTGAATTTATGGAAGTAGATAATAATAATAAATTCGTAAAGTTTCAATACATGTCATTTTTAACAAGGAAAAGGAAAGTCTGTCAAGACAAACTTTGAATGTTGTGGAAGAACACTTAATTTCCCAGAATCCCATTACCTCTTGAATTTCCTCCTGTCTTTCAATTTTCAATTTAACTTCTTATGGGTGTGTCCAACTCATGTTTTTCATTTGTCACTTAACTCTGTTTGAGCATTTTGCCCTCTTGTAAAAGTCTGCTTTATAAATGTCTGTTTAGGAAGGAGAATGAGGATGATGAGACTATGGATCCTCCTCCTCTTGTTTGTGGGCGTTCACACACAGGGCCAGACTCCAGCTGGCTCCTCTTGCACAAGTGAGTAAATGCTTGCTTTAGTAACCCTTTAATCTGCTTTATTATAATATGAATGTATTATTTCATTGTTCATTCACATGTTTTATTAAACAATGTGGATGGACATATTAATTGATCAAAAGTGGCATTTATAATGTTTGTTAGATTTTAAATCATTTCTATTTCAAATAAATTCTGTTTTTTTTTGCATCTGAATTTGATCAAAGAATCCTGGGAAAAATATATCACAGGCTCCACAAAAATATTATGCAACTGTTTTCAACAGTGATTATGTCACGATTCCTGTCTTGTGTTTTCCTTGTCTTGTGTGGACTTTTGTTATTTCCTGTTCTGTGCCATGTTTTGTAGTCCTTTGTAGTTTTTCTTGTTTATGAGTCTCTCCAGGTGTTTCTAATTAGCCCCGCCCCTTGTTATCTTGTTTAGCTTGTTGTCTGTGTATTTAAACCTCTGTGCTGCAGTTGTTGGTTGTCGGTCGTTGTTGCTTGTTACTGTTTGCTCTTCCAGGTTCCTGTTCTGAGTTTCTTTGTTTACCTTGGATTACCTTTTTGTGTTATTATTATTATTATTATTATTGAAGTAGTGCTTGCAATTTGATTCTCTCTCCATTTCATTCCTGCCTCAACGTTACAGATAATATCAGCTTTGCAATAACAGGAATAAATTACATTTTAAAATATATTAAAATAGAAAACAGTTATTTTGAATTTTTTTAATAATATTTCACAATATTATTTGTGTATTTTGCTGTATTTGTTTTTTGATGTATTTTTATCAAATAAATGCAGCTTTGGTGAGTGTAAGACTTATTTCAAAAACATTACAACATTTTTTACTGTCAATTGCTGAATAAAAGTATTAATTTCTTTCAAAAAATATATTTGATTACACTTTATTTTAAGGTGACATAGTTACTTACTCAAGTACAATGTACTTGCACAGAGTACTAAGTAATAATAATTAACTAGGCTACATGAACTTACAATACAATTACAGTTAGGGGTTAGTTACTTGTAGCCTAATAATGCATAATTTACTGTTACTACTATAGTAAGTAATTTCTTAAAAAAATAAATACTGACCTCATAGTTTTGAACGGTATTAGAGCTGCACGATTAATCGTTAAAAGATCGCAATCTAGATTCAAACACCCATGCGATCTTATTCCTAAATGATAACAACCTTTGTCTATTAAACCTTTGACAAAATCCCAGCGGAACATTGAAATCTGTGTTTGCTCTGCCGCTGAGTCAGAGAGAGCAGTTGTTTTATATATAGGTATGAAACTGCTTCCTTTTAAACCAAGCACACAGTATCGTTATTTTTGTGTTACATGAATTCAAATTATCACATAAGTACTGGGATAAAATGTTATATTTCGGATATAAACACTGATGTCTACAGAACCGATCAAAATAGAGCAAATCACCTTTTGAAAGTAACTTGGTGCTTTAAAAAACAATTGCATCATGTCACGAGGTGGTGACAGCTGACTGTTAAAAAATGTATTTGTCATTGAATAATTCACTAATGAGATTTGTTCAAAAAGGCTGTTCATCTAGTAATGAAATAAGTAAGGTAGTTACATTATTTATTTATTTATTTATAAGACGCTTTTATCCAAAGCGATTTACAAATGAGAACAATAGAAGCTGTTAAACTAACAATAGGACAACAATATTCAAGTGCTATGACCCTCCTCAGTACATGTGTGAAAGTTATGAGTGAGTCATTGAATCATTCATTCTAACTGATTCAAAAAAATAACTCATTCAAATTAAAGAAACATTTTTAAATAGACTGCAGCAATGAACATTTTGTCAGAACCTCTAGCACATTACGTTATTTTGTTAAAGTTGTCTGTTCAGAATCGTGAAACAATTCGAATTTGAATTTGAAACACAAAAAAACGTGATTCTCAAATTATCCAGAATCATGCAGCTCTAACAGAAGTATTATTTTAACAACTATAACTTTTATTTAATATTATTTCAAATTGTTTTAGTGACTTGTGTTGCTGTGTGTGTGTTCTGTCCCTCCAGAACCAATCGAATGCCCAATCGACCTGTACTTTGTCATCGACACATCTGAGACCATAGCTCTGCAGGAGAACCCACCTGGCAGCTTGGTAGAAAGCATCAAAGATTTTACCGAAGCCTTTGCTGGGAAACTAGAAGACGTTAACTACAGAGGTTCGGTTCAGATCAGCTGGTCTGTAGGAGGCCTTCACTTCTCCCAGCAGCAGGAGATCTTCAGCACCATCACCAGTAAGACGGAATTCATCAGGTTGCTCAGACCGATCAAATACCTGGGCAAGGGCACTTATATTGACTGTGCCATCACCAACATGACCCAACAACTTGTCCGCTTTCCATCCAAACCCAATGCCAAGCGCTTTGCGGTGGTCATCACAGATGGTCATGTGACAGGAAACCCATGTGGTGGGATTAAAGTGGCGTCGGAACGAGCGCGTGATGAGTTCATTAAGATCTTCGCTGTTGCATCGTCCAGGAACCTGGAGGAGACGGGACTCAGGGAGATCGCGAACTCGCCGGCAGGAGTTTATCGTGATAAATTCATGGCGGTTGATCTCAAAGGAGTGCGGCCTCTCTTAGTGACATCAACAATCGACCGCATTTATGACACAATGGTAATGCGATGCCTTTCAGTGGCATGCTAATCTGAAATGATGATACTGGATCATTTTCAGATACATCTAATGATAAAATAAGAAATATTAGAGATGATTTAGTATTTTAATAATCTTCCTTTGGTCTTGTTCTCTCTTACAGCTTCATCTGGCTTATCAAGAGGTGAGATCCCTATCAGTGTACTGACATCTATTGATTTCACTTTTTTTTTAATTGAGTGCCAACATGTTGCATCACTTTCCTCAGAGGGGTTTCTTCATAAGAGGTTTTGTCAGCGATGTCACAGAGGAACCATTTTTGAGTTCCCCAAAGAACCTCTTAGAGAACAGTTCTTCAAAGAACGGAGAATGGTCTAAAGAACCTTTTCCCACTATAACCTTTTTGTGCAATGTAAAGATTCCATGAATTTTAAAGGCTCTTCATGGTACCACCATTGCCAGTGAAGAACTTTTATTTTTAAGACCGGCTGATAGGTCTACGAAGGTTTTCTGTCATTTTCCCAGAAAATATAATAGAATTTGTTTAAAGCATCTGGACTTTATTGTCCTCCTCATAGCTTTATCAAATAAGTGACTAAACATCTTAAAAAAAAAAAAATCTTAACATTGTATCATGATTTCTAACTCAAATTCATTATAATTTTCCAGTGCTACTCTGCAAAATGTTTGGAAACTCCAGGCCCTCTAGGTCCAGCAGGACACAGAGGACAGAAAGTGAGTATCTCAAAAAACTATAGTAAAAAAGACTACAATCTTAAGTAAACAAGTAATTCCACTGCTGTTAACACTTGATCTGGTGCCTTGATTATTACAGGGAGCTAAAGGAGATAACGGGTTCCCTGGCCCTAAAGGTCAAAGTGGACGTGCTGTGAGTACAAACCAGTTCTCATGAAAGTGTTTGGTAAAATACTGCACTTCAATCAAAGACTATACTAAACCTAATTTTTATTCAGTGAATGCTATTTGTAGTAACTCGTGTCAAAACCTACAGGGAGATCCAGGGATTGAGGGACCCATTGGACATCCTGGACCTAAAGTAAGTTCTTCTTGTGTGCAATGAAATGTCTAGTCATAGACCAATATATATTCAGTCTGACCAATTAATCTGCACATATTTGGCTATTTTGACATTATTGGCATTAACTGTTTACCATATTTGCTTAGCTGATTACCAGAAAGGACGGAAGACTCAGACAGCCTTGACAATATATAATTAGTATTTTTTTGTGTTAAATATCGTGTTAAATACTCAGTTCAGCATTTCATTTCAAATGTTGTGTACATCTAATAAACTGTCATTAAAATATATTATGTATATACTATAAGCATTATCGCACTTGAAATTTACTAGTTGTAAACACCCGTTTCTTTTCTCATTTAGGGAGAGCCTGGTATCAGAGGAGAAAAGGTATGATTTTTCTCAAAGTTATCTGTTAGATCTGATAAATATGGTTGGCATATTGATTATGTACCAAAAACTTACTTTTGTTTATATGGAAATGATCTGTTTTTTAGGGAGAAATTGGAACACAAGGGAAAAAGGTAAGTTTCTCATAACATTTACTTATCACTTTATATTTTCTCTGAATACAGAATCTTCCATGCAGCATGTATTTTGAAATATTTACAAAACATTTTTATTCTAATAGGGTGTTGCAGGAATATCTGGCCGCAATGGAACGGATGGGCAGAAGGTTAGTTATGGTTAATGTGGGGTAGACTCAGTGGCGTAACGGATGGGCACTCACTGCGGACGGGCCCCGCGTGTTGTTATAACCGCTGTCGAGGGGTCTGCAATTTCTCCCCCGGAACGCAATTTCTACTGAGTGGGACCAACCATCAACGGGACGATGCGATTACTACCGGGGCCATGGAAAGTGATTACTACCGAAGGGAGCCACAGATTTAAGGTTCACGTGAGGGCCCATGGATTTGCGCTACGCCACTGGGTAGACTCAAAGTGAAGTTTGGATAACACATCATTAGACTGTCAAAATATACATCGAAATAATACAAATTTAAATAAAAAAATAATTAAATTTTCCTGTTTTTTTTTTTTTTTAACAGGGTAAAATTGGCAGGATTGGCGCTCCTGGCTGCAAAGGTGACCCGGGTGACAAGGTATGTGAGTCTTTTCTTTTGAATATCTGTTACTTGAGTTATACAAGTCGTTTAATGTCAATTAATGAATGTGTCTTTCGCAGGGTCCTGATGGCTATCCTGGAGGTGTTGGAGAATCTGGTCTTGCAGGGGCTCCGGGAGAAAAGGTACCTGATAAATTACAGATTAAATAAAATTGACATTTAAAAGACAATATTAAGGCGTTTTAGTTTGAAGTGTGATGGTTTCTCACTTTGTTCTCAGGGTGATCCAGGTCGTCCAGGAAGACCAGGTCCACTTGGCCTGCCTGGAGATCCTGGACCCAAAGTAAGGTCTCCTAACCACAGAGATTACATTACATTACAAAATGTTTGATAGGCAATATTACTCTCTGACACCCCCTACAGGGAGAGAGAGGAAGCTCTGGATCGCCTGGAATTCCTGGCCAGAAAGGATCTCCTGTAAGTATTTGTTTTGATTAATGTTTTTATTTTCATTTTAACACTCTAAATCAATTTTGATATGATGTTATAGGAAACTTTATTTTGTTTTATAGGGGACAAGCGGAGGACCTGGACCTAAAGGCGACACTGTGAGGAATAGCTTTTGGACATGTAAAACTTACAGTAGGTTGACCTGTGTCAGAATTGTAATATTTACCATTGCATTTGTAGGGAAGAAGAGGAGAATTTGGATCTAAAGGCAGCACTGGACCTAATGGGCCTAAAGGAGACAAGGTCAGTGTTTGGGTTCACTGAAAATAATGAAAAAAGGTGTTTAGTAAGTAGCTCTTTTCCTGTTGTAAACTCAGATTACATGAGGGGAGACAATGTTATTTTAATGTAATAATTATTTTATCAATATCCTAGAATATCCTAATTTTATAACGTTTGACAGGGTGAACCAGGTCCTGAGGGACCCAGGGGTCTTGCTGGGGAAGTTGGCAACAAAGGAACCAAGGTAATTTGGTAATTTTGTGATTTGGCTGCTTAAATACTGGGTAAAAAGTTTTTTTTTATCGGTTTGAAGGTGGACAAAATATATTTGTTTTTGCTTTTGTTTCTAACTTCTAGGGTGATAATGGACTTCCAGGACCAAGAGGACCACCAGGAGCTCCTGGAGAAGCAGGCAGAAATGTAAAAAGAAGAAGAGAGAAATACATACATTTATTTTGTTAAATCAAAATATGTCAAGTCATATTTTCCTCACACTGAGTACACATTGACTGAAAGTGTCCGAATCCAAAGGCAGCTGCGTTGTTGTATCTCTGCCAGTCAGCTGATTAACTTATTTCGCTAGAATTGGTAATGAACATGTTATCTCCATTATAGGGTTCCCTAGGTGACCCAGGTGATTATGGCCCTAGAGGTGATCCTGGCCTCCAAGGACCAAAGGTACATCACACAAAAAAAGTTTAATCATTTTAAAATGGTAATGTCACAATGCTTGCTTGTCTATTATAAAAACAAAATGTTGCTTCTCTTGCCATAGGGTGATTCTGGCAGACCTGGGTTCAGCTATCCTGGACCAAGAGGATCTACGGTACTGTAATTAGTCAAATTTGTACTTATACTGAAAGTTATTTCAGTTCACAGAGCTTTAGATCACATTAGAGTTTAACATTTTGTATAATACAAACTGTTTTTCCAAGCCATATCAACAGTATTTCTGCCATATATCAATATATTATAATATATATTTGTTCTACAGGGTGACAGGGGTGATAAAGGTGGACCTGGACCCAGGGGAAGTAGAGGAGACTGCGGGCCAAAGGGCGACCCAGGTCCAAAGGGAACTCCAGGAGAGCCGGTAAGCAAATTGACTAATTTTACCTGCACGTTAGCTGTTCAGAAATAGTTGGCATGAAACGCAAGTTGTGACTGTCTTTTCTTCTCTATTGTAATGTATATCCGAGTGAAACGGCTTCTCGAACAAGAAAAATGTTGGGTGGGTCTTGATATTGTCCATTGGGTACTGATTGGATGGTTGTGGTTTGCTATTGGTCGTTTTTATGTGAGTCACAGGTTGGCCCGCCCTCATGCCAAAAGGTATTTTGATTACAGATTATGAGGGCACATGATTGTTTTTTTTTTTATAATAATGTGCACGGATAAATCTTTATTTTTTTTCTATGCAATATTCCAATAGAAAATAAGAATTGTCCATTTTGATTTCATGGGGACTTTAAAGTCAACATGAAATTCCTTTTCCAACCAATTTTACTACCTTAATATATATGAATATTAATAATAATAATAATAATAATAATATTTCTTCATTGTGTTTCAGGGAGAGCCTGGACCTTCAGGAGAGCCTGGACAAAGGGGGCCTAGTGGAGATAGAGGAAGAGATGTAAGCTTAATTTTTAGTGCATATTGATATTTAAAGGATGGAATATTTGATCTATTCAGAGCTTAAATAACAGTAAATGGCAACATCAGTGCAATTTATGTGAACTTAATATTAAACGATTTTAAATTATGTCCTTAACAGGGTGACTCTGGACCAGAGGGAGACCCTGGCCTTACTGTAAGCATTAACATTCAGTTTTTCTAATTAAATAGCACAAAATTACATTAGGGATGAATGTTGAATCCATTTTTTCAGGAATGTGATGTTATGAACTACATCAGAGAGACCTGTGGATGCTGTGGTAAGATTCTTATAACTTTTCAGTAGAGATGAATGGATAGCTACAGTATATTTGCTTTTGTTACACAATTGTCTTGTTCGTTTCAGATTGTGAAAAGAGATGTGGTGCCCTGGATATTGTGTTTGTGATTGACAGCTCTGAGAGTGTAGGGTTGACCAACTTCACCCTGGAGAAGAACTTTGTGATCAATACCATCAACAGACTGGGCTCAATAGCAAAAGATCCCAGTTCTGAAACAGGTAAAAAGACGTCATCGTGTTTCTGTTTGTCCTGCATTTTAATAATCTGTTATGGCAAAATTACAATCAGAATTAGCTTTTAAATCCATTTAGTAGCAATACAGAAGTGGTTAAATTTAATCAAACAAAATTTGTATTTGGTAAATTTCTAAGGAACTCGAGTCGGCGTTGTCCAGTACAGTCACAACGGAACATTCCAAGCTATTCGCCTCAACGACTCCAAGATCGACTCTATGTCCGCTTTCAAGGAAGCTGTGAAGAAGCTCGAGTGGATCGCTGGAGGAACGTGGACGCCTTCCGCCCTGAAGTTCGCCTACGATAACCTGATTCGCGACAGCCGTCGTGCGAAGGCTAACGTCACAGTGGTTGTGATCACAGACGGCCGGTATGACCCCCGTGATGATGACAAACTGCTCAATTACCTCTGCGCGGACACCAGCATTGACGTGAATGCCATCGGTATTGGTGACATGTTCGACCAGCCGGAAGAGAATGAAAGCCTGAAGTCCATCGCTTGTAGAAAAGATGGAAGGGTCATGGGCATGAGGCGGTTCGCCGATCTGGTCGCAGAGGATTTCATCGATAGGATCGAGAACGTACTCTGCCCAGGTGAGTCTCGTGACCTGTACAACGTTTTTATGTCTTCATATCCAAGATTATAATAATAGAGCTTTCTTTTCATCACTTTCCTTTTCTTTATTTGTATTAGATCCAGTGATCGTTTGCCCAGATCTTCCATGTAAAAGTGGTAAGTGTTCCTTCCTAATTTGTCCATTCCCAAAAGATGAAGTGAAGGCTCCTGATTCTTGAAAAGACCTTCTGAATGTTTTTGTTTCAGCCAAGTCAATGTATCCCAAAAATACAAAATTTTATTATATTTCTTCTTTACCTTATTGTTTTTGAATTGCCTTTTTCACAGACTTTGGATGGATTTAAATAGAAGCGAAGTACTCTATACATACAATGTGTTATTTTAGTATAATTGTACTATTATAGTATTTATTAATATTTGTAATTAGTTTTTGTTTTTATATATATTTTTTATTTATTTAAATTTCAGTTTTTGTAATTTTGTTATGCTGTTGTCATTTTATATTTTTATTTCAGTTTCCGGTTTAGTATTTTTTTAGTACTTTAAAAATCTCATTTATTTCAGTTAGTTGCCAAGGCAACATTTTTAAATGTCATTTTAAGATTTTTCTTTTATCTAATATTAATATTTATACCAAAAAACGATTTTTAATTGTTTTAGTTACCAATAACAACACTGCATACAATATTATTCATGGCCAATTATTGTCACCCATTATATTATTCAAATATAAAAAAAAAATCTGGTTGTATTTGGCCTATTGAAGCCATATTAATAATGTTTTCTCTGCAAAATAATAAAATGCACAGAATTGTCCAGATTTGCTGAGTAAATGATCAACATATTCATGAAGGTAACTTTTATACATTAACGATCCAGTGCACATAACAAATGATATACATTTGTTAGGTTATGCATCTTAAATGTATATGTAATATATATTGTTATGTGTGATAACCAGCCCAGTCTCACAAGGAGAATGTCACTGTAGCACCGTTTGCATAAACTAAACATGGCAGTGGGAACTTGTTGCTATTATGCAAATGATAAAAAATTTGGGGTTAGTAAGTTTTCTTTTTCTTTTCTTTTTTTAATAAAGAAATTAGTACTTTTATTTTGCAAGGATGCATTAAATTGATAAAAAAATGACAGTAAAGACATTATAATGTTACATTATAATGTTACAACAGAGTTCTATTTGAAATAAAAGCTGTTCTTTTGAACTTTCTCTTCATCAAAGACTCCTCAGAAATCACGGTTTCCACAAACATATTAAGCAGCAGCACAACTGTTTTCAGAATTTATAATAATTTGAGCATATTAGAATGATTTCTGAAGGATCATGTGACACTGAAGATTGGAGTAATGATGCTGGAAATTCAGCTTTGCCATCAAAGAAATAAATTACATTTTAAAATATGTTAAAAATTAACAGTTATTTTGAATTGTAATAATACTACTGTTTGTACTGTATTTCTGATCAAATAAATGCAGTCCTGCTCTTGTTAAAAAAAACAAATACAAATGTGCAATGCCCATTGTAGTCAGATTTATTTACTGTATAAATAAGCAGTTTGACCAGTTAATTTGCATTTTTTAGTATCAAACTACTTCCAGGCTACTAAAATCATATATGAAATCATTAATAAAAGAATGTCTCATGGAAAACATCAACAAATGATTTAAAAAGACATTAAAGGATAACAGAGGCTCAAGTAATCCACCGCACTGAGGTAAAAAAGTTATCTGAACATTTTAGTTGTGTGTAAACAGTCATTGAGTGACATTTCCTTTTGAGCGTGTCAGCTAAACGCACAATGATCAGCGCAAAAGTTATCAAAATAAAAAATAAAATAAAAATCAATCAAAACAGCATCTAGAGGGAGCCAGTTGCTAGGAGCTAGGCCCCTAAAACTATTGTTTCAACACTCACTTGCAGATGATGCCCTTGCAGAGGAGTGGAAGGACAGTCCCATCCCAACCACTGTACTAGGCATCTCAGACTTAATGAACAATCTACAAGAGGCCAAACACCCTGATACCTACACCAAGGCTGTAGCTACATTGGCTTACGCAGCCCAGATGGCTAAACAGACCTCTGAACCTGACAAACAGAGATGGACCGATCTGTTCATTGACTCGTTTAGATTGATCTATTCTGAGATGGGAGACCCAAACAAAGCTCTTGGCTTGTGTTAGGAAGCATGGGATTGGGCATTTCCCCCCAAAATTTCTTTGGTAGCTTGACTAAAAGGATACACTAGGAAGCACTTGGCCTCGCTGTAGAATTGTGCTTAATAAGGACAGTTAAGTAAAAAGCTAGCTGGTCTATGCATGAATGTAGTTTTTGCGTTAAAAGTAATCGAATGCAGTTGCTAATACCTCTCTTAAAGATGCAATTTGCAAGAAACTAGCATGATAGCATCATGGCCAGTTAACAAAAACTTAATTATTTGCTAACCTCTGCTAAGAACAATTCCCTGCTCCAAAAATGTGAAATGGCAACCTTTGCCTCTTGACATTGATGCCTGCTGCCTTGTAATAATTGTTTGCATTCAAATTTGAAAATGAAGAGAATAGATGAACAGATTTTTCAACTCTTTGCTTGCAAAGCATGCTATCATTATCTTACCCTAGTTAGCTTGAATCCTCGGGGTTTCTAGGATTTGAAGGGATTTTTTTATGGTGTTTTTTCACATAAAAAAAAGAAAATTCTGTCATCATTTACTTAATCTCATGTTGTTCCAAACCTGTATGACTTTCTTTCTTCCATACAATGAAAACATATAGTGACCAGGGGCTGTAAAGCTCTAGAAAGGAAAATAACAACTCCATAAAAGTGTCTTAAAAGTAGTACATGGAAAGAAGGCCATAAAGGTTTAAAGTAACATGTAATGATGTCATAATTTTAATTTTAGGTTGATCTATTCCGTTTAAAGCATCTGTACATTAATGAACAATTAATTTTGATTCTATATTCATTTCAGTTTTGCACTTTGCACATTAAGGTTTCAGTATTCTTATAGGTTGGAAGCTTGTTACTGCTGGTTTACCATTGTTGACCTTCAAATGCCCACTATATTGTACACAAATAATTTGTATGATGATAAATTGAGATTTTTTTTTTCTAAATTGCTTTACCACTGTTATAGCATTCAGTTTAATTCTTAAAAAAAGTTTATTTTTAAATTTATTAAGTATATTTCCTAAATAAATTGCCCCCAAGAGTTAATCTGATTTTTAGGCAACATAAATCTTTAGAGTAATTCTAAAAGCATGTATGTACTGTACAATGGCAGTTTAGTCATACTTTTTGTAGCCTCCTTATATAAATGTTAATGACCATTTATGTGACATTTATTGCATGATTGATGATTATCTCAGTGATTTTTGGGGAAAACTTTTTCCAAAATCTTTTGGAAATACAGATCATTGTGAATTAGCCATGTACATCTGAGTGAAAAAAATATTTCTGAGCTATATGGACTATGCACAATTCAGTGAGAATATTTTTTCAGTCTTCCATTATGGTAAATAATTAGTTTTTTTCTGGTAATACACTTATGTATATATCAAGTATTATATATATATATATATATATATATATATATATACATATACACATATATATATATACATAATGCATGACACTGTATATCAGAAATGTGCAATGAAAAAATGGCAAGCTCTCGGACTGCAAGAAATGCAACTTGAATTATTTGTAACAAATAAATATCTTTAGCAATGAAATTATTTTTAGGTTTATTTACTTTTAAATTAACTTTCTCAATGTAACATTTTATTCTACACAATTAATAAAACAATCTGTGCATTCAAAATCGCATACTGAGTAGGTACTGCATTTGAATTTACTTCGCAATCATTAAAAAAGTGCATTCTATATAGTATGAATATGGGTAGTATGAATTAAATTTGGACATACTACATCCGACATGTTGTTACTGTCACGTGACTTACCAGTCACGTCACTTCACTGCCAATTATAAATCCTCTCCCTTGGCCTCGTGGGAGAGTAAAGTGTTCATCAAAAGAACACTTCAAAATCTTAGTGGAAGTAGTAGGTCATCCGGGTACTGTTTTTCAAATACTTTGTATTCGGACATACTAGCCTGTTGCCGTATTCGATTCGTATTCGATTTCGAACGCTGCGATTATTTATTCAAGATTTTTTTATTGGTCCAATTCAAGCTTGAAGTACCACCTAAATCCAAAGCATGACAACCTAGATAATCATTGCTGTTTTTGTATTTTATAGAGCCAGCCGTAGCCAACTGCATCCAGCGGCCGGTTGATGTCATCTTTATGCTGGACGGCTCGGAGCGCATGGGTCAGGAGAATTTCCGCTATGCACGCGAGTTCGTGGAAAATGTCGCTAACCGCTTGTCCCTAGCCCAGGGAGATGATGATATACGTAACGCCAGGGTGGCTCTTCTGCAGTTTGGCGATGAAACCCAACACCAACTGGCCTTCAAACTTACCAACAACTTCACGGTCATCTCTGATGGCCTGGCCAACATGAGGTACCTGGATTCTACTTCCAATGTGGGAAGTGGTATTATCTACGCTGTCGACAACATTGTGGGCTCCCGATTGGCTAGAAGAAATGCTGAGCTGTCTTTCGTCTTCATCACTGACGGGGTCACCAACAACAAGAACCTGGAGGAAGGCATTAGCTCAATGCGCAGGGTAGAGGGCGTTCCCACTGTGATTGCCATGGGCAGCGATGTCGACAAGGAAATCCTGGCAAAGCTTTCGCTAGGAGACCAGACGGCCATTTTCAGGGGTCAGGATTTTGGCAGTTTGAACAAAGCCAGCTTTTTTGAGCGATTCGTTCGGTGGATCTGCTGAGGGGTAGGGTGGGTTTTTAGTAAAGGGGGGGATTGGTGTGTCATAGGGTTCAGCACAATGCTTAGAGTAGAACAGATGCATTTTATCCACCCTAGACGGCAACATTGTGTCGGATCTGGGCCGACACTATGTTGCTGTCTGGGACACTAAATCTATCACTTATATTGTGGCAAAAGAGGTAAAAATGCATATCATTATAGCTGAAATTTCAACTTAGGAAGACCTTAGAAAGAATTCAACTCTGTCATCAGCCTGAACTCAATGATGCACCTGTGGAAATGAGTTTTGGGTACAGGAAGACACTGCAGTAAAACCAAGAGGTCAAGTTACTAGTAACACTCTAAAGATTATGTACTGAATGTGTATTTTGATAAAGTTGCAATTGTAGTTTTTTATTTCTGTATTTTCATGCTGAAAGGCCTCTAGCTTAATTTTTGTTTGATATATTCCTCAACACAAGGTGCTAAACCAGAGTAAGACTGGAGTAATTTTCCTGTATATCATTATCAGATGCACATTGGTAAAAAGTGCACTAATTCAGGGGTACAAGAAGTCAACAAATACACTTGCCACATTCATTCTGTATCACTTACCTTTATGTCTAAAACATTGTTACATTTTTAAGCCATTGACTTAAAAAGGGCCTGCTGTAGCTAAAATAAATATGCCACCTACCACAACATGCACTCTTGATCCAACACATGCTTAGAAGTCCAGTGTTTTAGATTAAATATTTTCTTATAATGGAATACAGAATGTTTCTTCACCTACATTTTAAGGTAAAGAAAAATTACAAGACTATTAGCACTGCAATCAGTCATTTAATTCCAAGAATCACAATTTGACATGCTGTTGGACACTTGAAGGATTATTTCCATAGTTGCTGTCAAACTTAAATTTTAGTACAATAAATCAAGCTGTGGTAACACAACTGAGGCGTCTGTGGTTTTTGTTCAAGATACAATAATATGTCAATGTCACTTTGTTTAAATTCTATTCTGTTCTATTCTATTCTACCCTATTATATTATCATGCTGTTCTATTCTACTTTACTATGTTCTTTTCAGTTCTGTTATAAATTCTATTCCATTCTATATAATGTAATATAGAAGCAGCAGTATTTTTTGTCTTTACTGAACAACATACCGAGAAATCAGTGGCTGAGAGACTTATCGTTACTAAAAACACATGGATTTTTTTTTTTTTTTGGACTTTGGATTGGTCCATGACTCTAGTCAATGGCTTACAAAGTCTCTGAAAGTTGAAGAAAATGTCCAGACTTGAAATGTATGACATTTGTTGTCAAGATAAATGTTGGCTATATATACTTTTATGTAATTGAACCATTTTGATTGAATCACTAAATATGTTTACATGGCGCAGGATAACATCACACTGGCCTCGCAAAACTAGAGAGAATATTTATTATTGGCGTTTAGTGTCAATGCACTCAATATAGAGAAGGGGGGGCGGCAATCCAACCCTCTCCATTGACTTTGTATTACGTGAAGCTGCCTCCATGTCATTTCTTGCTTCTAACAAAAGACAGAACAGTGCATAAAAGCTGCTGTGTGACAGGGTGTATGGAAAGGGTTGGATTGCCCCCCCCCCCCTTCCCCCGGTGGGCGCGGTTTTCAGACGCGTGTCATCCTGAACCAATCAGAAGACGAGCTTCTACATGAAAACAAATCGCGTTTGGTCCAGAGCGCATACCGTAGGCAGAGCCCAATGTCAATGTCAAAAGTAGAACCTTAACGGATTTTTCTATTTTAAACCCTATAACATTTTGATCAACGTCTTGGTAGTGCTTAGCACGAGTATGTGGATGATTAGAAAACTCTTACGAATTTTAATGTTTGTTTAAAATAACTAGAAATATTCAGAAATATTGAATATTCGCGATGTTGCGATGCTGGCGAAGGATTATTAAACTTCCCGGTTTTCCTGTCACTCAAACCGCTGTACGTCATCATGTGGGCGGCCTCCCGTTTGCTGTCAACATTCATGCGGGATGTGCAATACTTAATGAACATGCAGAGCTTTAATAGATCCTTAAAATGGCAAAAGGGCGTTTAATGATTTTGAAAAGCCTGTTTTTGTGGTGAGCCTGTGTATTTTAATCGTGTTTATTATGGAGTAAATGGATAGACAACACTGCGGACATGGCTTGTCTAAACATATCACTAATACAGTAAATATCTGGTTGCATGCTCTCCTCCTCCTGTAATCGACTGGGAAGCAGAAGGTTATTCAGGAAGATTTCTTCTGAAATTCCATGTCAAGATCATAAATAGATCATAATTGTCAACAACAACAGATGACAGCATGAGGAGCCGCAGTAATTCAGGAGTGAGGTTGGATGGATTTGCCAGTCTTGTCCATGAAACAATATTATGTCACCAGGTTTGTTCAAAACATGATTTGAGAATTCTATTTCATATATTCGAGTCTGTGTTTTATTCTATTTTCTCTAGTGTGTTATACTGTATAATTCCATTCTATTTATATATAATGTATTTATTCTATTCTACTCATTCTTTTCAGTTTTCTTGATAGATTCTATTCTGTTTTGTTCTATATTATGTTCTAACGTTATATTCTGTTTTGCTATATTATGCACTAATGTATTTTATTTTACTTTACTGTTCTAATCTATATTATACATTACATTCTGATCTATTCTTCTATATTCTATCCTGGGCTGCAGTACTGCATTCTGAACATTCTATATTGTCCATTATGTAAAACTGAATTATTAAAAGATTGGTAAAACAATTTGTGAGAATCAAAATGTAGTTAAAATAAAAACACAGGCATTTCTAGTTTCTTGTGGTTGAAATTCTTCTGTACCATTGGGGCCATTCTGACAGGAGGAATCTAAAAATAAATAAGGCTTGAACAAAGGTCACCTTTAAATAACTTGTGAGTGAGGGAAATGTTTGTTTTATCTGTAGCATGTGAATTCTTTTAAAAGCAGAGCTGATGCTTTATGCACAACACAATGAACTGCATAAGTAACACTAAGTGATCGTCATAACTATGTTTGATTATTTATTATATGATTTAACATTTTCACAGCAGGCATCTAGTGTTTAAAATACTATGTATAAAATATATTAATGCTCTGAGAATTAGCATAACAAATCAGACTTTTTAATTATTTGTGTGTTTTAATTATATTTAATTATGTGGTGTGAACTAATAAAGATGGGTTTGACCTCTCCATATAGAATCCAGTGACAGGTCTACTGCCAGCTAGCGAGCAGCAGAAGGATGCCTGGGTCAGAGATAATGTTTACAGCATCTTAGCAGTGTGGGGGCTTGGCATGGCTTACCGCAAAAATGCAGATCGCGATGAGGACAAAGCCAAAGCCTACGAGCTTGAGCAGGTGACTAAAACTTCAAAACATGATCACCTGCTGTTGTAGTAGATTGCCGTTGACTACTGTATAACAGGTGGATGGATGATTGCTTCCACTAGACTATACATACCAAAGACTGTAACTCCTTCTTATTATGTGATCTTAAAGTCTTATTACGATTGATTTGTGTTCAAAAGTTTTGGGTCGTTAAGATTATTTAATGTTTACAAGGAAGCCAAACATTTTTTAAATGTTTTTTAAAGTAAAACCATTCAATATTATTCATATTTTAGATAAATGTTTTCTATTTTAATATATTTTACACTGTAATTTATTTCTGTGATGCAAAGCTGAATTTTCAGCATCCATTACTGCTGAAAACATGATCCCATTACAGTTACATGATCCTAAAGCCACTACTTGCACTATTAATAATAATTTTTTTCAGAGTGTGGTTAAGTTAATGCAGGGGCTGCTGCAGTGTATGATGAGACAGGTATGGCATTTAACTCTGTGGTCTTACTCATTTGTTATTCTAAACCCATTCATTTGAGCTAGTTTTTATTCTTTATTTTATACATTAGTTTGTTGATTTTCTGCACACATATGAACACACACGTCTCTGGCCTGGCTAAGCATGTGCATATTACGGCAGGTGGAAAAGGTAGAGAAGTTCAAACACACACAGAGCACAAAGGACTGTCTGCATGCCAAATATCACACACCCACCTGTGCCACAGTGGTCGGAGATGATCAGTGGGGGCACCTTCAGGTCGATGCCACCTCACTGTACCTGCTCATCCTGGCTCAGATGACTGCCTCAGGTGAGAACAACAACAATTGAACAACATTATTGAAGTTCACTCAATAATGAAAATTCATTCATTCAAACATTTACTCACCCTCATGTCATTCCAAACCTGTATGACTTTCTATCATCTGTGGAACACACAATATTATTTTGAACTTCTCAGTGTTTTTTGTCCATACAATGGAATTCATTATTCACCAAAACTGCTTGGTTTCCAGTATTGCTCAAACTATCTTCTTTCTATTCAAAGAGGTTTGAAATGACATGAGTGAGAAAATAATGACATCATTTTCATTTTTTAGATGAACTATGCCTTTAAGGACCTTTTGAAATTTCTTGACCAGCACAGTTTTCTTTTCTGTGTTCCTAATGAAACATGAAATCCAGAGTGGGTTGTATCAAAGGATTTGCTACTTGCTTTTGCATGTCATATACATCTTCACTCGCATTTTCATTCGATTGGACAAAAATATGTATAGAAATTGAGTTTTTGAGAAAATCACTATCATTTTTAAACTTTGATATGTTATAAATACACATTTTTTTACGAGTACTTACAGCCAGGCTCTCAAAAATCTGTTTGTGCAAAAACATGAAATTTACGCAGAATTTAAACGGCGATCATTCGCAAATTCTCCACATCTTTCACACCTTTGTTCACTAATTACTTTGGTACATTTAAAAAGCTTTTCAGCTGCAAAGCATAGCTAGCACAGAATTTTGCCGATTTCTCCTAAAAACTAAGGCAGAAAGTGTGAAAATAGTCCACAGATTCTGTAAAGATTTGCCTCAAAGCTGATTTGCCATGGGGTCTTAAATTTAGCCTTTGATGGTTGTGTTGTGCTTTTTGTTGTGCTGTAGGGCTTCTTATTTTCAGCAACCATTTTCATTGTTGTTGAAATCATATCACAGGTCTACGTATCATATCTAACTTGGACGAGGTGGCGTTTATCCAGAACCTGGTGTTCTACATCGAGGCAGCATACAAAGTGGCTGTAAGTTCTCACTGGTTTAACAAGAGGTTATACTGTATACCAGAGCTGAACTGGAATCACAGCCCTGTTAATTTCCCCCTGCAGGATTATGGGATGTGGGAGAGAGGAGACAAGACCAATCAGGGAATTCCTGAACTAAACGGCAGCTCTGTCGGAATGGCTAAGGTAGGAGAGCCATCTGTTCTCAGTCTCTATGTTTAGTCTCTATGTTCATTCAGTTGATTTTGATTTAGTTTGCTGTTCATGTTTTCAGGCAGCTTTGGAGGCCATTGATGAGCTTGACTTGTTTGGAGCTCATGGAGGCCCAAAATCAGTCATTCATGTTCTCCCAGATGAAGTAGAACACTGTCAGGTAAATTAATCAGGGTTTGTACCTGCTTCTTAGTTAGTTATTATTTTACAGACCAGAGCTGAATCTCCCAAGTGCGTCATATGTCAAAGTAGATCATAGAAGCCATTGGCACTAATGGTCTCTATGATCTATTTAGGCTTACAGTGGTTTTGGGAGATGCAGCCCAGTTTTCTTCTTAAGAATGATTCACATTTAAAATTGTTTCTCCAATCAATAAGATTTCCTGGGTCAAACATCTTGTTTCTCATTGTGTTTGTAGTCTATCTTGTGCTCCATGCTGCCTCGAGCTTCCACCTCTAAAGAGATAGATGCTGGTCTGCTTTCTGTGATCTCCTTTCCTGCATTTGCAGTGGAGGATGCAGATCTGGCCAACATCACCAAGGGTGAAATCATAACCAAGCTGCAGGTACTGTGGCATTAGGGAAAATGCAATGCTGGACAATCCATCTTAAGTGATCTAATAATGGACCATTTTTATCGAAGAAAATGTTGAAATGGTTTTAATGCAGGACATTTTACCTGTTGATTTGAAATGTATCAAATCAAATCAAATGTGTGTGTGTGGGGGGGGGGGGGGGGGGGGAGTGTGTAAGAGGGTGGGGGGAAATTAAAAATGATCAAGCAACCATTTTTTTTTTTTTATCAGTTGAGATTTACCCATGACCCATACATAATAATAATAAAAAAATATGCCTAACATGTTTACTGAGAAGCCCCTAAAGAAACATGATGATTGTAAGAAAATGAGACAGGAGGATCAATTCTATTTCAATGCGATTGTACTTTTGCCAAACATTTGTTTTCCCTTGTTTTCCCTGGAGGGGAACGCAATACTTTTGCGAAAGAACGCAGAAATTTTGTGAGAATGCAAAAGTTTTGCGAGGGAACACAAAAGCTTTGAAATATATATATATATATATATATATATATATATATATATTTCATCACCGTTTCCCCTTTAAGGCTCTGCAGTTTTCAACTGTGGTTTCTATTTATTAATTACAAGCTTAAGCATATTTTAATAATTTTAGGGACGTTATGGCTGTTGCCGATTTATCCGAGATGGATACAGGACCCCAAAAGAGGTAAGCAGATTTTACACAAAATAAATATTTTGTGACTAGTTCTCTATTAATGTGACTGCATGCATTCTATATTTTTATGGTTGTGACAGGACCCCACTCGACTTCACTATGATCCAGCTGAGCTGAAACTCTTTGAGAACATTGAATGTGAGTGGCCAGTGTTTTGGACTTACCTTATACTTGATGGCATCTTTAATGAGGACCATGAGCAGGTATGTACAGGCTATCCTGTAAATACTCACCTGTATTCTGAAACGATCTTTAGTTAATCTAATGAATGACAATTATGGCCACATACTGCATAGTAATGATTGACGGCAGTGTCATTCCTCATAGGTGCAAGAATACAGAGAGGCTCTTGATGAAGTTTTGATCAGGGGCAAACACGGGATTCGTCTGGTGCCTGAACTCTACGCTGTACCTGCTGACAAAGTGAGTTTAAACTTTTTAGAACTAGTTTAGTTACTCATATCAGGATCATGCACATTTCATAAATGTCTGATTTTCATCTGCAACAAATGATCATTTATCATACTGAGCTGTCATACATATTTATTATGTCAAAATAAAAAAAATGTACTGTGTAAAGATGCAATTGTGCCTAAAATCTGAAAAAGTAATTCAAATTGAATGAGTGTTTGCACTCTGGTCAGTAACTGTGACAAAAAACAATTCTGGGTAAAATGTTTTAATCTGTTGCTCATCTGTGTGTTTGTTTCCTGATCAGATTGAGGAGGAGTATAGGAATCCTCGCTCTGTGGAGCGTGTGGCCTCTGGACAGCTCCCGCATATGTGGGGCCAGTCACTGTATATCCTGGGCAGTCTGCTGGTTGAGGTACTGAAGCCTGGAAAGACAGGATCCGCTTTCATGTTAAACATCTTATATGTAATCTGAAAATGTATGAGATATCATGTCAACTGTTAAAGTGCTACCTTTCACAGATGCGAAATATCAGTCATGAGTAGTTTTGGATTGGAAATGAATATGGCAATGTTAATATATTTAGTCTCGGTGGACTAGACCTGCTATGCATGCTGCTGCTGCAGAGCAAGAATAGACTTGCTACTGACATTAGATACACAGACACACTGCTGTGAGCATGCAAGATATGATGCTGCTGCATCAATAGACATACTTAAATCCCAGGCAGATCTAGACAGGTGGAGCTGGGGGAGGTGGAGTGTGTCAGAGGAACTCTGAGTATGCTGCAGGACCAGCTTACATCAAACACTGAACCAGACAGCTTTCCAGAAATGTTGAGCAAGCAATCTCATTTGGCGGCAGAACAGAGGTCAATCAGTTTGCCATGTGGTAATGGTGTGATTACTTGCAGATTACATGTAATGGATCTATCAGTCTGCGCCATCTGAACTAGATATTAATGTCAGTGTTGTGCAATCCTTAATGTTTTATCTATTCTGCTCCTTTTATATTATTTGACCATTTTTTTTTTTTTTTTTATCAGGGATTTCTGGCCCCTGGAGAGATTGATCCTCTTAATAGACGATTTTCTAAAGAATTCAAGCCAGATGTTGTTGTGCAAGGTTTGTGAATATTATTTCTTATTTTATAAGGAATATTGACAGTTATGCAGTACTTATCAAGACACAGAACAATTTGTACAGTTTCTTAAATTGTGTAGAAGTTTTGTACCTGTTATTACCTTTTAAACGGCTGTAATTTAGGGGAATAGTACTGTATATGCCATATGTTTTTTAAACGGCTGTAATTTAGGGGAATAGTACTGTATATGCCATATGTTTTTTTTTTAATTTAATTACTTACAATGGAAATAAAGAGATAAAGGGCTAAAGTTGCTCCGTAAGGGAGTGACAGCTCAAATGAGAATTAACTTTTAAAATTATTATATTTTCATACCAATTTCTATGAGATCTAACAAAGGAAACAATGATCAATGTGTTTGAGTGAGACAAAACAACAAATATCACAGCACTTCAGAGAATTCATCAAACATTTAGCCTGTTGTTTTTCATGTTAAAAATGTATAACATAATGAACTATATAATATGTAATAATTGTGATATAATATTATAACTTTATGATATGATTTCTATCTATAAAATGTGTGAGTTTAATATTTTATTAATATTTTATATTTTATATTAGGGTATATGAAAATATGCTCCTTTGGGCTGAAGCAGATTCGGTTCATTACTAGAATCTTGACGCTATCATTTGCTGAACAGAGAAAATGTGCATTTTTCTAGCAGCTCTATTTGTTCTGTTTAGTTAGTGTAGTTGCTGAGTCAGTGCAGATCCAGCAGCTTCTGAGGGATCATGGGATTGAGGTCCAGACTGTCTCTGAGGTTTCGCCCATCCGGGTCATGCCAGCTCGCATCCTGAGCCACATTTATGTGAAACTGGGTAAGTGTTCAGATCTACCATGACTAACAGGACAAAGCTAGATGGAGTAAACAGCTGCATCTGTAGAATTGCTTTAAGAAGAAAGTATTTAAGGTTCTAGGATACAAAATTAAACTTAAAACCATTTCCTTTCTCCATTGCAAAGGTAACTATAAAAAACTGAATCTGAGCGGGCGACCATACAGGCACATCGGTGTCCTGGGAACTTCAAAGTTTTATGTGATCCGAAATGGTACTTACACATTCACTCCACAGGTAAATACGAATTATCTCACATGGCAGGAAATCTAATATTAGTAGAAGACCGTCTGCACAGTCAGACTGTTTATACTGTAAAGTCTAATAAAAGCATTACAACTTTGTTGTTTTTTTCTCATAGTTCATTGACCAGCATCACTTCTACTTGGCCTTGGATAACCAGATGATAGTAGAGATGTTGCGGACAGAGCTTGCTTACCTCTCTTCCTGCTGGCGGATGACTGGAAGACCGACCCTCACGTTCCCCATCACACAGAGCATGCTGGGTAGAACTTCTTATTGTTGGTATCCTCAGAACATATTATTACAATCTGCAAAAAGTAATATTAACCGTTTCATTGTTGCTATTATTGGGTCAGTTGAAGATGGTGACAGTGTTGACCCCTGCATTCTGTCCACCTTGCGAAAGCTTCAAGATGGCTACTTTGCGGGAGCAAGGTCAGACAGTTTGTGACAATAATAATAAAAAGAGATTTGTATAGTATGATGTTTAAGGAACAGATGTGGTTCATTTCAAATCCCTGTGCTCTTTAGGGTGCAGATGGCAAACCTCTCCTCGTTCCTCACCACCTCCTTCCACACCCAACTCAGCTTCTTGGACGCCGACTCTGAAGAGGAGCTGATAGAGGAGTATGAGGAGGAAGAGGAAGAGAGTTTTGGGCCCTCAGGTATCCCTACCAACGCACACACACAGCTGCTTCGTAAAGAATCTGTCCCCCAAAAATATATACATACATTTACCATTGTATTAGAATGACTCGCGAAGCAAGCTGAATTCCTTTTTTGTAAATAACTTGAACACATTTGCGATGTTGATAACTGTGGAAATGCGTCATTTCAATCTGTGAAAAGGTTCCTTTGTTAAATAAAACTATTAAAGCTGAAATAAAATAAAATATAAATTACATGAAAAACCTAAACTTAAAAAATTAAAAATCTGAATTGTTGCTTTGAACTGAAATAAATAAGTTGAAGTTCTAAAATGAACAAAACTACAGCTTAAAAGCTAAATAGAAAAATAAAAACAAAACTAATCAAAATGACAAAAGCACATAACAAAATAAAAAAAATTGCATGTAAGATTAAAAATGAAACTATAAAAGTAAAAGCTAATTCAAAATATTAATAAATAGTATAATAGTATATAAATAATACTAAAATAATACTGCATATCAGTTGTCCACTGATTTTAGAGCATTTTAAAACATTTGTTTTTTTACATTTTACCTATAAGCTCACTTAGATAATCACAATTTTTATATATTTTTAACAATAATTTAATAATTAACCTTTAGCAAATCTCAAGTGAATATTCCTTTTTCATACTGTACATTATAATGCTTTGATGCCTAAATTAACATTTTATTTTATTTTTATTTATTTTCTAGTATTTATTTATCTTTTATTTCTTGCAGGAGGTTCAGGAGACATGTTTGACCAGTATCTCACAGATCTGTTGCACAGCACTGCCACAAAGTGCCATCTACCTCCCATCCAGAGGGGGCAGCACCATGTCTTCAGTGCTGAACACACCACCAGGGACATCCTTTCTTTCATGGCCCAGGTTCAGGGCCACAACATGCCCAGTAAGCCCTCAGGATCGATCTTTATTTGTAAAGTTGATTCCATGCTTTCATTTAGTGGAAGACTAGCCATCTCCTTATATGGTGTGCTTTTCAGAACCTTCCATGTATTTGCCTGTTGCCCCCATCATGAGCAAACACAGGAAGTCTCTGAACCTGCTGGATGTTGCTCAGCACAATGTTTCTCAACACACCAAGGCAAGTCCACACACTCTAGCAAGCATAAAGTGAAGAGAATTAAATTAATGCACTTGAATGACACATGTTTTTTGATGTGTATGTGGTTTTATCTGCAAACACTCTAGGCTGAAAGCGTTGACTTGCACTTGCCACATGATTCTCATGGGAATACAGACTTTGCCTATCTTGTCAATCAGCTAAAGCAATGTCCAACCCTTCAGGCCCAGGCAGATATCCTCTATGTCCTCTATGCTATGAAGTGAGACCATACATACAAATCAACAGTACATATCCATTCTAATATTTTGTTATTTAACACAGCCATTTTAATGGAAATCAGTTATTAAATCTTTCTCTTGGTGTGTGTTTAGGGGTCCGGATTGGGTGGTAAATCTGTCAGGACAAGGTGATGCGTCGGTTCGCTCTCTTCTTGAGGAGCTTTATGTTCGGGCGGGAGCGTGTAAGGAATGGGGCCTCATCCGGTACATCTCAGGCATCCTGAAGAAGAGGGTGGAAGTCCTTGCTGAAGTGAGACCCAATAATCAATGCATTGTGTGTGTGTGTGTGTGTGTGTGTGTGTGTGTGTGTGTGTGTGTGTCCTTCAGAAGAACCTTCAGAAATCATTCTAATATGCTGATGTGCTCCTCGTGAATTATTATTATTATCAATGCTCAAAACAGTTGTGCTGCCTAAAATTGTTATGGAAACCATGATACATTTTTTTTCAGGATTCCTTGATGAATAGAAAGTTAAATGTAATGCCTCCTTGCTGAATAAAAGTATTATTTTCTTTCTTGCTCTAAAAAAATAATTCCAAACTTTTGAACAGTAGTGAATGTCACATTAAAACTATCTTGGAAACTTTTTCCCTTATTTATTCATCATTTGTTTTTACTACTTTTTCAGACTCCAATTTTAATCCTAAACTATGAAAATCCATACAATATAAATTATTAGATTTATAAAACATAAATAAAACAAAATAATCTAAACAAAGTATAGAAATTATTTATATCAGTTTGATCTTCAGTGGCATTATTTCCACCATGACCAACAATTTAGCCTCTAATAGTTTTTGTTTTTTTGTTTATATGCACACAGGCCTGTACAGATCTGATCTCCCATCATAAACAGCTAACAGTGGGTCTTCCTCCTGAGCCCAGAGAGAAGGTCATCACAGTGTGAGTGACTTTAGTTGCCTATAGTCATTTTAGATGTTGATTTTTAAATCATTTTAATATTATCTTATTACTTAACCAATTCTCTTATTTGTAGTCCTCTTCCTCCCGAGGAACTGATTAGCCTGATCTATGAGGCCAGTGGACAAGACATCAGCATTGCAGTACTCACACAGGTAGCACTAATTTTAAGCCCTGAAGTAGTGTTGCTTTTTGTTTTTTTCATTTAACTTATTAAACTTCTGAATTCAGGAGATCATGGTGTATCTGGCCATGTATGTGCGCTCTCAGCCATCTCTATTCGGAGATATGTTGCGTCTGCGCATCGGGCTCATCATGCAAGTGATGGCTACAGAACTTGCACGCAGTCTACACTGCTCAGGTACAACAAATCAGACAATGCACATATTTTCATTTGCTTACTGTAAATTCACTGCAATGAATCTGTCCGTATGACCTCTACAGGTGAGGAGGCGTCAGAGAGCCTGATGAGCCTCAGTCCATTTGACATGAAGAACCTCTTACATCACATCCTGAGCGGGAAAGAGTTTGGTGTAGAGAGGAGCAGTGAGTGTTATTCAACCTTAGTTTTCATGCTATTTACTCCAGCAAATATTTTTGCTGGTATGTTCCTTCATAATTTCCCTGTATCGTGTGGAAGTGCGTCCTATTCAGTCTTCAGCTACAAGTCCTGCCATCTCCATCCATGAGCTCGGACACACGGGGGCCACCAAGACAGAGCGAACAGGCATCAGAAAACTCAAGACTGAAATCAAACAGGTTGAGTGAAATGATTTCTCAAGTGTTTTAATGTTTCATAAATGATGATTTATTTAGCCTGCCATTTAAGATGTTATAAACAGATTTCTTTACTAGTGTACATTAGACAGTTACCTATAATTACCTGACTCATTTTCTGTAAAGCTGCTTTGAAACGATGTGTATTTTGAAAAGCGCTATACAAATAAATGTGACTTGTCTTGACTTACATTAAATAACATTTATATCATTTTGTTTTCAGATCGATGACTCCAGACCCATAAGCGTGGGTTGAGTTTGTAAAATTGTTTTTTTCAGGCATGCTGTGAAAATACTTTAGATTCGTTTTTTTGTGTGCAGAGACCATTCTGTCTTGATGTCACAGTACATTTGTCGAACCATGAACATTTTGAGTGATGTTCAGTTTGCCCATATCATACACATCTTGAAGCATCTTTTTGACTGCAAGCCTCTCTTTATGATGCCTCAAATGTTCATTCGTCTGAAATTCTTTCCATTCTTATGTTCATTATAAATGTTTGTATGTTCTGCTTTTATCCTCATAGATCTTTACCAGCAGTCATTCCATCAGCAGTAATTTCACATCCCCGCGTTCCACGGTAACTCACAAAAAAAAGTTTTGTTTTTTCAGTGCCTCAGTGCTTCAGATTAGTTATCTGAGTTGAAATGGGACTAACTTGCAGCCATAACAGCCAATTGACATTTGTAATATGTGTCACAATTCAGTCTTGTCTTGTTGTGCATTTCACTCACTTAGCATGGGCTGACATTATGACATCCTTAGCTATGTTTGTCCTAGTTCTTGCTTACTAAACCTTAAGCATGTTTTTAACCATGTTATGTGGTGGTGATTAGAGCTGTCACTTTTAAACCGGCGCCCCAAATTGTTAGCTCTGCCTTTGTACATATCTTTGATATACTAATGATGATGGAAATGTATGCGTGTCTGTAGCGATGCAGCAGCCCCTCCACTCCCAGTGGGATCCTGTCTCCGACCGGTACAGGTGACTCACACCTGCAGTGGGAGGAGCGCCAGGGTCAGTGGCTGAGGAGACGCAGATTAGACGGGGCCATAAACAGGGTGCCCATGGGCTTCTACCAGAAAGTTTGGAAGATTCTCCAGAAATGTCACGGCCTCTCTATTGCCGGATACGTCTTGCCTTCCTCCACCACCAGTGAGGTGCATACGCCTGCACACAAATATACGCTATAATGTCCTGAGCCTCTTAACTACCGTTCAATAATTTGGGGGTCCGTTTTTTTTAAAAGGGGACCTGTTATGCACCTTTTTACAAGATGTAATATAAGTCTCAGGAGTCCCTAGAATGTGTCTGTGAAGTTTATGCTCAAAAATACCCCACAGATAATTAATTATATAATTTTTGAGTGGAATATATTAGATCTGTGTATTAAAGTGAAGGCAGTGTAATATACAGTACCTTCCACTATAAATGCTGTTAATATAAATCAAGCAAACAAAGAAAAACAGAAAACCAGTCACTGCTCTTGATTGAAAAACCTTTTTAGCTTTAATAAGAATACATTTCTTACTTGAATGCTGCTGTTAAATGCTCTGGCGAGGAGATCAACATGGCGGACTGTACAGCTCATTCAGGGTGGGTCTATGCTAATAGGGTAGTCATGGGCGGGGCCTAATCATTTGTCAAGTCACAAGTCAAGTGTATTTATATAGCGCTTTTCACAATATAAATTGCATCAAAGCAGCTTCACAATATCAATCAAATAACATAACAATCTTTGTTTCTTAGTGAAAAAAAAAAAAAAAAACATCCACGTTTGGTAGGGCTGATCAATGGTATTAATGCTTGGTTAATTAATTTGAATATCCCCCATATTAAAATATATAATATTTGTGACATCACATAGTACAGAAACTGCAAATGGCTTGTTCTGAGACTTGTTCTGGCTTGTTCTTCATATGATTTATGCAGATTTAAAAAAGGAGTGGATGGATTTTTACCATCATAGGGTGGCTGTGTACACACACTGCTGATACACATTTATGTTCAGATACCATGTAAAAGTGAATTTCGCATAATAGGTCTTAATACTTTTATTCAGCAAGTATGCATTTAATTGACCAAAAGTGACCGTAAAGGCATTTATAATGTTACAAAAGATTTCTGTTTCAAATAAATACTGCTCTTTTGAACTTTCTAAACATCAAAGAATCCTGGGGGAAAAAAGCATCACGGTTTTCTCAAAAATATTAAGCATTTTCAACATTATTAATAATAAGAAATGTTTCTTGAGCACTAAATCTGTGCTCAAGAAAATTCGGAAAATTCAGCTTTGCCATCACAGGAATAAATTCCATTTTTAAAATATATTAAAATAGAAACCGGTTATTTTAAATAAAATAATATCACACAATATGACTGTTTTTATGTTTTGTTGTGATCAAATAAATGCAGATTTGGTTGAGCGTAAGAGACTTATTTCATAAACATTTAAAAAATCAAACCAACCCGAAATCTTTGCAAAGTATTTATGTTTAGTTTATATTTTAGATTGCCATACTATATTATATTGAAACATGAATCTGGAAATGTTCTTGAAATACGCATACCCATGTGTACGTTGTCTGTGTGTGTTATTGTAGATGACAGAGGGAGAGATTAAGTTTGCAGTGCACGTGGAGTCTGTACTGAATCATGTCCCACAGCCTGAGTACAGACAGCTGCTGGTGGAGGCCATTATGGTGCTGATGCTTGTGGCCGACATGGAGATTCCCAGTATTGGTGGAATTATTCACATCGACCGCATTGTCCACATGGCCAATGATCTCTTTCAGCAGGATCAGGTATCATCATACTTTTTTATATGTGGTTACATGTAATCTCATGATGCTCATTATGTGCTGCTTGGTTTGTTCATATGTATGTACACACCTGCTTGTTCTTTATTAGTACTATTTTAATTTCTATATTATAGCATAATGTTAAAGGGGTCCTATTATGCTTTTGTTCATTCTTAACTTTCGTTAGTGTGTAATGTTGCTGTTTGAGCATGAAAAAGGTCTGCAAAGTTACAAAGCACAGTCTTCTCCAAAGGGAGTTATTCTCTATAGCAGTGCGCACTGTTTCTGAACTCCCTCAAATGCCAGGATTGTAGTCTTTGAGTTTTCTTCTGGGAACATACACGTTACAATATTCCTCATTTAAATAATTCCCGGCCAAAGCATATGGAAAAAAGGGGGGCGAGACCTGTTTCATTTGCATTTGTAGTGTGTTGAAACTTGCGGTTATGGTAAGGGGTGCGACATTTCCGAAAACACACTCAAAGCAGCCAACCAGATCAGAGTAAATTATGCTTTTCAGAAGGGTGGGCTTCATAGAGAGAGGAACTAAACAGAGCATGACTGACAGACTGGGAAGAGAGGTGCTGCAGCAATGTAAACTATGTGGAAAAATAATGTGTTTTTTGAACATTCAAGCATGAAAACCTATTCTGGAAGTTCCCAAAAACAAAATCAAGACTTTGAAAAATGGCATAATAGGTCCCCCTTAATGTCATCAAAACTGTAAAAAATAACACAAATAGAATTATGGAAATGATTTACTGATGAAAAAAGTTAAACAATTCAGAACTCTTATATTTTGGATGTATAACACTTACATCAAACTGGCCTTCTTTTGTCTAGATTCCAGCTTTGCACAATCAGGTCACTGTTGCAAATGTGTTTTTATTACAGAGATCCAACGGAGCCAATGATTATTTCTTGGAGAAAGATCCTGCCACAGGAATCTGCAACTTCTTTTATGACAGTGCTCCTAGCGGCAGCTATGGTACGATGACTTATCTTTCCAAGGCTGTGGTCACATATGTTCAAGACTTCCTGCCAAGCAGCAGCTGTCTAATGCAGTAACGACTGCAATTCCAGGAAAATCTGTGACCTTCTGGACTGATCTTTGAATGGTTTAATTTAATCTAACAGTGAGAAAAATAAGTTGACCTCAGTTCGGTAGCAAAGAACAAGCATCAACAGGGAAGCCACTAAAATAGCACAGGATATGTTTTGAAACTAACAGACTGTAGGTAATGGACCACTGTGCTGTTCTGCGTTTGAAGTATACAAATCTATTTAAGAACTGTAAAATGCAAATAACTCTAAAATAATTCATATATAATTAATTTAAATCTGGACATTAAGTATCTTTTTTGTTTGGTTGGCCAACTAATTTTAAGGCATTTATCATTTTATGTTCATAGAAATGTGTTTTATTTAATTTAAATTAGAGCTTAAATTGAATGTCTATATGCCAGTTCTGGTGATCTGTACTCTTGTCTCTAGTTAAAGAAAACAATGTGTTGTATTACTTGAACCTTGTGTTTTCCTCCTAACAATATCTTATAACTTATTACATTATAAAAGTACTATGGAATCTGTTATTTAACTGGTTCTTCTTATTCAAAAAATCATACAGGCATTACAAAATGTTAACTCTGAGAATCATGTGAAAAATGAAATTATAGTCTGTTCTTTTCGTGAAAATGCAACATTCTTCTGCCTTGCAAGTGCAATAAAAAATGTTTGCACAGTTAACTGGCAAATTAGGCATTTTAATAATTATTTAGTGAACTGAAAACAGGTTTATACATAGGTTTACTGTATATCACAACTCTATTTTTAGTCATTTTTTAGGCGGACAGTTAATGGAGATAATCAAGATAAATGATGGATCAAATAATTTCATATAATGAAATAATGATCAAATAATGTTTCGATCTGTGACATTTGAAAAGCAAAAGGGGCATTTGAAGTTTTCTTCAGTAGATGTCAGGTAAGCCTTTGTGTGAGTTTTGGCTGATTTACTAATGTTTATGTAAAATTACTACTTTTGAAGGAAGGTACTTCTGTATTTTAGCCGCCATCAAGCATTTGTTTGACAACAGACAAATGCAGTTGAATTATCTAATTAACCATGATGACTTTCTGGCAGTATGTTGTGGCTTTTTCTGGTTTTAATCTATGCTATCGTCGGACACTTTTTAAAAGTAATTTTTTCAGTTATTTACATATATTTATATCTTTAAAAGCTTAGCAGTATGTGAATTGAATACCTTATTGTGATTTTATTTTTGAACTATACTTTCTCAAGCCATCGTAATACAAAAAAACTCAAAAGACTGCAGCGCCCTCTTAAGGACGATCTAGCATACTAGCCGAACGGCAGTTTCCGGTTGATGATGACAAGTCGCGCGAGGCTCAAGGGTGATCGCGCGCGAATAGCCCAGCGATTCTGAGGTAAACAAAAAAGGCTGCGTTTTCGCTTCGGATCAGTCCATTTAGAAGTCGCGTGAGATGTTGCAACAAACGGATTATCGACATTTCGAGAGAGAGTAAGAAATGTGTTAGATTTTTTTTTCTAGTCTTTATATGCAACTTGTAGTTGAAGTTAGTCACCCACAACTTCAGTGAGGTAGAAATCTGTCAGAAATGATTAACGTTAAATTACCTGTAAAAGGTTTTATACTTAGTAGCTTGTATATTATTTCAGTATTATGTAAAATGTGCTACTTTTATGTTGTTTGGATTTGCAGTCAGCCAAAACTTTGTTGACTAACGTTAACTTAGTTAGTCGTAAAGTCACTGATGACCATTAATGTTTTCAGGGCATGCTACAACAACCTCACAAACTTTCCTCAAAGGCAAGAGTCAGGATACTACAGTGAGGTAGAAATAACCCTAATTAGTCAGAAACAATTAACGTTACCTGGAAAAGGTTTTATTCTTAAGTCATGTAACATATTACGTCAGTATATGTTGTTGTTTGTTAAATTATTTAATTTTACTTTATCACAGGTGAATATCTTAGTTCTCAGTAAGGTCACTACCAAATCTGTCGCAATGAAACTGCGGCGCAAAACAGCCCTGAGAGGTCCACAGCAACAGCGAGAACATGAGAAGGTCTTTGAGAACATCTCTGTGGTGTTGAGGGACTCTGACTCTAGCCAATCAGACAGTGTTGAAAAAATAAAGAAATCTGTCGCTATGAAACTGCGGCACAAAACAGCCCTGAGAGGTCGACGGCACCAGCGAGAACACAAGGTCTCCGAGAGCATCTCTGTGGTGGTAAATGACACAGACTCTAGCCAATCAAACAGTGTTGAAGAAATAAAGAAAACTGGCTCTATGAAACTGCGGCACAAAACAGCCCTGAGAGGTCGACGGCAACAGCGAGAACACAAGGTCTCCGAGAGCATCTCTGTGGTGGTAAATGACACAGACTCTAGCCAATCAAACAGTGTTGAAGAAATAAAGAAATCTGGCTCTATGAAACTGCGGCACAAAACAGCCCTGAGAGGTCGACGGCAACAGCGAGAACATGAGAAGGTCTACGAGAGCATCTCTGTGGTGTTAAATGACACAGACTCTAGCCAATCAAACAGTGTTGAAGAAATAAAAGACTATGTGTCAGTTATACATGATTTAAAGCGTCCGATAAAGAAGAGTACAGCTGGTGCATCATGCCGATTGAGTAAAGAAGAGGAGAGGCCGCTTTCCATTGTGAAACCACAATATGGAGCCGTTCAGAAGATCGCCTTGGCTCCAGGTGCAATGGCTGAGGACACTCTAGGAAAGCTAAGGTTGATGGCTAACACCTCTGAGCTGAGGCCGAGAAGCTCTGCTGAATCTCCACAAGAGTCTGTATTGGACGAATCCAGTACTGATCTCATGGTGGAATCGGGTCCCAGCTCGCCCTGTCATCCTGTTGATACCATAAAATGCAAAGAATGCGAGAGTCTTTTCACCAAGATGAGGAGACGGCCAACCCCAAAAGAGAAAAGCAGAGATAGGAGTAAGCATTTCGGATGTGTTGAGATTAAAGGGATAGTTCACCCAAAAAATTTTTCAATCTATCATTTACTCACCGTCAAGTTGTACCTAACCTGTATGAGTTTCTTCTGTTGAACACAAAAGAAGATATTTTGAAGAATGTTGGTAATCAAACGGTTGACGGCACCCATTGACTTTGTAGCCATTGACTTCCATAGTATTTTTTTTCCCTGCTATGAGTCAACTGTCTGGTTACCAACATTCAGAAGAAAAAAAACTCTTACAGGTTTGGAACAACATGAGGGTGAGTAAATGATGACAAAATTTTCTTTTTTGGGTGAATGTGTAATATAAAGTGCCTGTTATCATGTTACCAAAATATTTTTTTCTTTGTGTATTAGATCCAGCGTCTTTATCTTGTGATGAGTGGATTCTGCTTAAGAAGTGGCACCCTCAGAGACCCTGTCATCGGGAGAAGGGGTATGTTATGTTTTAAATGAATATCACACTGATATAAAAAAATACTTTTTTCCCCCCAGAACGACGACCATGAGATTTTTACATCTAAAAGACTCAAGTCATTCAGTATCTTAAAAGACAAGATTGTTAAAGTTTCTCTTTGCAAATCAAACAAACAGAAGGCAAAGTCTAAAGACCGGAGGCCTGTTGCATGAAGCTATTTGAACAAACTCTGAGTTTCGGACTAGGTTAAGAGCTGAAAAATCCATATAATTCCAACCTGGTTTAGATCAGGTTCAACAGGCTCACAACACTTGATATAAACATTCTCTACCAACTCCGTTTTAATCCAGGGTTTGAAATTAACTTTGAAGGCAAACAGCCAATCACACTAAACATGGAGAGTGTCAGTTTGATTTTCTTCTTGCAAGAGAGCCGGCACAATTCACTTCTCTGCTGAAGATTAAGAGATCATGAAAAAATATCATGAAATTAAATTAATTTACATGGCAGGTATAAACACTCCCGCTTCAGGGTTTGGGAAAGCAGCTGAAAGAAAATACTATATCAATGCAAGTATATCAAACAAAAAGGCCTTATCATTTATATAGTTTCATAAAAGAATACATGTAAGCTTAATCTGTTTAAAATCGTATACTTAAAGCTTGCATTTATACATATGTATATTAATTTAAAAGCAAAGTTAAATATTAATTGTAAATTATTGTAATAAGTTTATGCATATATGAATGATACATAATTACAATTCATATAATATAAGTAAAATAATTAATTAGTTGAAAAATATTTGTGGCTTACATAAAGAGATTATTAGATACATGCTACTTTACTCACAACTGATTGGTCCAGTTTTGGTCTGCGATCTCTAACCCAGAATAAAACGGAGCAGGTTAACCGTGTAGCGTAAATTTACCATGGCGATGAAGCCTGCTAAAAACCAATCCACCTTCTTGAGCTGGAAACCTGAGTTTGCTCAAACTAATCGCAAACTTACCTGGGTAGCTACTGAAACCGGCTTCATGCAACAGGCCACACATGTGCTCCCAGCAGGCCACAGTCCAGTAGACACACCCAGGCCTTAAAGCTTCTCCTGTTCTGCAGACGGTGCACATCTCAAGAAAACAAAGACTAACACAATTAACTTTCAAATAAGGCAAAAAAATGGCTCCTACATACTGCATACATAGACTGCCAGGTTTTATTAAAAGGCCACCTTGCAAGTGGTGAATTATGCCTTTAATAATCATGTTACTTAGGTTTAGTGTGAATTGTGTGAATGTTGATCTTCAGATTATTGTGGAAAAGCCTGAGTCACATCAGGAAGCTGTCAGCACAAGGCTCAGATTCTGCAGTCTTCAACAGAACTCAAGTGAACTGCTCCAGACCTCATGTGTTTCAGCGGAGGTGAGTCAATATGAGTAATTTATCAGAATCACTGAAACTCAAACTGCCCCTGATCTTGAGCTGGGAGCTCATTGTGTTCCACCTCAACGATGTTGGGCTAGCAACCTATTTCCCATTCATTTGGGGTTTTTCTAACCCAGCCCACTTATTGTAAGTGTATATTTATAATATATGATTGTTGATTTTTTTTGTAGTATTAATTAGAATTATTCAATTAAAGTAATGTAATTAATTTTTTGAAGAAATTAATACAGTATACACTGCCGTTCAAAAGTTTGCGGTAGGTACGTTTTTTTAATGTCTTTTATGCTTACCAAGACTGCATTTATTTGTTACATTTGTACAGGAAAAACAGTAACATTGTGAAATATTATATTAAAATTGAAAACTAATTTTTTTTAATGTGATTTATTCCTGTAATGGCAAAGCTGAATTTTCACAAGTCATTACTCCAAGTCTTCAGTGTCTCATGATCCATCAGAAATCATTCTAATTAGCAAATGTGATAATCAAGTGAACCTGGATGCACATTAAAAGTGCACATAATGCAAACTCGATTCATCTCCCAACTTATGTAAGCACATTGTAACATTCAAAGAAAGATGTAAATACCCCAGCAGAATGATTTCAGTGGTAAGTAAAGTCATTTTGTGTGCATATGTTTAGGGGTCTGCGCCGCTGCAAGTACCTGACCTGCATTCAGACTGACCTGTCCATCACCAAAGCAAAGCCACGTCATCGTAAGAGGCCTCGAGCTGTGGTCTGGCCGCCCGTTGGAGGGTGGAAATCTTCACTGAAAAGAAAGTGTTCCATAAATGACACATTATCTCAGCAGCTTTATCCACTCGACCTCAGTGTTAGCGTGACAAAGGACGACAAACTGATTGTAGATGACCAGATTTCAAGATTAAATGCAGATCACAAGCAGAACTCAGATGCCTCCAGCAAACAGAGGAGGACTTTAGTCCAGGGCAGATTGAACAAGCTGGAAGCGTCTGATGGCATAGACGGAACACGGCGGGTGCTGAAGTTTGATGACACGCCTGGAACTGTTGCTGTGGAAACTGCGGAACAAAGGAAAAGCCCTCAGCAGCAGCAGGAACGTGGAGAGATTCGTGAAGCCCAGAATGGTTTCCAGCATAAGCAACAGGAAGAGTTGTTTGAGGATTCGGAAGGGTTCAGGACGCCCACAGATCTCTTCAGCGTGAAGCCTAAGATTAATAGAGGTAACCAGATGAAAGTCTCTGCCTCTAGTGATACAAAACCTGCCGCACGGAAGGCAAACTTCAAGTCCATGTTAGCCACAATGGTGAAGAATCAGAACCAGATTATTAAAGAATCCTGCAAATGAGTGTCTATGGGAGTTTTGTAACTAGTTCTGGCAGTTGTTTTGTAAAATTGAAGACATTGCTGCTATCAAGTTCATTTTCTTCTGTTACTTGTTTAAATTAATAGATGTGATCTCTAAAAAAATTCTGCTAATATTTATTTTATTGGTCCTTTATTTGTGTTCTAGCACTGGCATATGCATGAGTAAATAAATCTTGCATTAACACATCTGTTCGTTTGATGTTAATTTCACAGGGGTTTGAAGTGCAGTCGCTGTAATAACCACTGAGCGGAGCTGTTTCCAAGCAAACTTGCTTTTCTGTCATTTTAGTTTCTTGAACCAATCTAATTGTAATTGTTTAATTTGATGTTTTGACATCTAACATGTTTGTGCAAAAATGCTGGACTTCCTATTACTCCATTTTTTTGTGAATCAACCAAAACTGTTTTATCAGGCAGTAGTTTGGATACATATGGATACATATCTATACATGAGTATATATCTGTCCTTCAGACCCAGGAATTTAGTTTTGTTTTCTGTATTGGATTCATTTGGAATTGTTAATATATGTATAATGGTATATATATATATATATATATATTGAATATATAGATAGAAGGTATAGGCTTTGTCAAAGGTTAAATTATACAAATGTGTGTTTTCACTAGCAGTTATACCTCCTTAAATGTAAATTCCAGTTTAATATTTTTGTAATAGCTGTTGAATAAAACAAAAAGGCACAAAAAAGTATTTTAACTGGTCATTTCCATAAAGGTCGGGGCAAGTTTTTATACGATTTAAATGTTTGAATGTATGCGAGTAATTAATTTTTTTGTGCATTTTTAGTGTTTTGTCTTTCATATATATATATATATATATATATATCTTTTTTTCCATGTCATGACGAAAAATGATCTGAAATGCTTCTGAAAAGCACTTTTATCACAAAAATATAAACTCTGCCCATAAGGCAAGTCTTCTGCTGTTTTATGAACCAACAAAGTACTTCTTAACACTGACTTTACATTTAGTGGTTTTAAATGGGTTTACATGCATAACAGCTTGAAACTATGATGTGTGCCGTTATTGGTGCTGATGTTGAGGGGTTGGGCTCAGTGACTCCACTGTCACAACCCGAGAGCGCACTGATCCATCACACAACATCAGTTTAGGAAGAGCGAGCGGGCAAGAATGCAGCAAAACCGGACTTTTACCCGGGAGACTGCTTAGAGAGCAGTTTTATTATTTATTTTCCTTTTGGATGGACAATCACATCCACACATAATCGTGTTAGGATATGCGAGTGTTGCAGAGGAAAGGCATGCAGCCAGATGAGCACAGCTAAGAGGATTTAATCCTGCTGGACATAAGCCACGCTGAGTAAAGAACAAGATTATATTGTTTTAATCAAATGCAAAAAAAGTTTTTATTGCTGGTCACTTTGAGTTTGGACTGTCGAGGAGCGATGCTTGTCTTTCATCCTCTCTTTATGCAATCTGTGAACGACACTGTAAGGATGCTCACCCCACAGAGATGTATGGCTCCAACTCTACAGTAGAAGGGTGAGTTATACTAAAACAGATGAATAATATTAAATATCATTTGCTAACACTTTTATTTTTCTTTGCACCTATTTTATGTAATATTACAATAAAAATAACCACAAGAATTTATGACCTCATTTCATTTCAGAGACTACATGGTGAGTTTGTAAAATTTTTCACACCAAGGGATCTTCAAAAGGCGATTAAAGTGGTTATACTTCAACCAGTAAACCTGACCGGTTATAATGTGTGCTTTCTTTTATACATTCATATACATTTTAACCTGTTATTTGTTAATGGCATGCTCAAATAATTACACCGTTACATGATGTAGTGTAAAGTTTGACCATTTCTTGTTATCTGTTGTTGGTTCTCAACACAAATTTCCTCGTATCTTTAAGCATGATGGTTTTTGTGTTTTTAGCCATACTGACCCAAGACCCTGCCACGAGTGGATCTGATCTTTATCAACCCAGATCTGGACTCATAAAATACATGAAGATGTGCCAGTGTTATTCTGCCCTGCTTATGCTCTCCTTACACTTGGTATGAGTTTTATTTCAATTATTTTAATTAAAGAAAACATTTGTAAAATTTGTTTTGTCAAAGTTAATGAACCTTTTATTCTCTTAGGGTCTACCAGTGAGAGATGGAAAAAAGCATTGTGTATTATTATCATTATTATTATCACTGCAATTTATTCTGTCTCTATACATATCAGTTGACATATTTCTTTTGATTTGAGGAAACAGGTAGGTATGAATTTAAAAATATAAATTATTAAATGTTTCAAATTATTGTATAGTTTTTATCGGAGTGTCAAAACAGTTTGGATAATCCAAATATGCCTTTAGAATATGCTGTGGCTGTTTGTCTAATTTCCTGTTTAAAACTTCAAATAATCCAGTTTCCGCAGGGCCCTTTATCCATCAGTTTTATTTATTTCTCAAAGGAGAACAAAATGTGTGCGTAATTTCTTTTCTCTCCAAAGATTAACTTGAATGCATATGAATTGACTTTTTACAAAGCCTATGCAGCGTTTAATTTAGAAACCGGTTTAAGCCAGTTTAAGATGAAATGACAAACTTTGTGATGGCTTAGCCTTAAGTCCTCTCTCAAGAGACTTCTCTTTCATTGCCATCACTAAGCCAAATTTGATCATGGTTTTTTCTCTTTATTTATTTTCATCTTTGAACTGTAATAAAATGTATTTACTAAGTACAAGTCTAATCTCTCATTTTAATTTTATGTCTAATTAAAAAAAAAAAATGTAAATAATTTTTTTCTTTCCACAGAGATTTATGATAAAATAACCAGTTAAATTTTTTTTAAACGCCTTCCATCTCTTGTCTTTTCTTTTCGGCAGTGAATGTCAGTTGTTTTTGTTGTTTTGTTGATCATGAATTTGCAGAAGTAGACAAACTGAGATTTTTGCATGCACAGAAGGTAGTTCTCATTCACCATCATGGGTTTGAATTTTGAGGTGTACCGAACAGATTATCTGTGTATCCTAAATATCTACCCGCTTTGGTTCTTTATCTCTGAACATGAAAGAGAAATGCTGGAGAAAGCTGAATATATACTTGGGGAGATAAACAGCCTTTTGGGACATATAAACACTTTCATTCTATCAAATTATGCTTTTGAAAGTATGTGTGAGAGAGTCTTTTGAGCTTTGCTGAAAGATAGAGGGATAGAGAGAAGGAGATTTGCCTGATCTTCCTCCTTTGGTCTTTTCTGTGCAGTTTTCTGTTCATTCATATTTCACCGTACCTACAGTACAAAATGTAAACACACTGATTGGCTGTATTACTAATATGAAACTATAGACTAAAAGAGCTAAGAAGCAGTTTTGGGTGTGTCAGGGAGTTTATTATGTCAGTAAACTCATTGCAGTGAACAGTTTCATACTCTGAAGATGTTACATCCTGTTTGCATCATTTAAACAAGGCAGATGCAGCTTTCAGTTTCTCATCCTTTATGTACGGATTATTTATGAAGTGATGCATCTTTATGTACTAGCTGTAATCTTGCTCATATTATACTAGATATTCATGTATAATTTTGCATCCAAGGTGTGACATGCACATCAGTTTATGGTATTTTACGAACTCGTAAAATCTTAATAACTTAATGTTCACTGACTCTAAATTAAAAAAAAAATATTCTTAAATGCAACTTGAAATTCTTAATTTCTTAATACACATTTCTGGTCTGGATATTTGAGGCTTTTTTTAATCCCCAATCCTTCAGAATTTTTCTGGTTTGACATAATGGTCCCTTAAATATCTTTTCTTTTTTTACAGTGTGGTATGAAATTATCACTTTTTGTGTAAAGATGCGTGAGGCATTATTTGGGGTTCCTCAGATTGATACACTGGCAGAACTCTCTGGAGAACCCAAATGGTGCCTGAAAGGCCAATTAATTCTCAATGGATAAAGACCCACAGAAATAGGTTACTTTATGGAAATAGAGTGGGTTGTGAATGTCATTTCATATATACTTTAAGATAAACCACTGGTTTGAATTGGAATCTTTATTTTTCTCAATATACATAAGCATCTACAACCTTTACGGTTAACAGTCCTCTTCCTGGTTTTGTCTTTGAAGGTGACATGTGGCACGGAGCTCAGTCCTCTGGGTTGGGGAGAGAGTGATAAGGAGGAAAGTGTCTCTTCTTACGGCTCTCGTTCAGGGATTCTCAAATCCCTGCGGCTTTTCTCCCACACATCCCAATCTAACAGCCAGAGCCGTGAAGCTGCTCCGGACCCTGGGGCGCTGGATCTTTGGGCTTGGTTATCCAACCACACTGATACCGAAGGAACCCTCTCGAGGGCCAAACGTCGTCCCTATGTGAAAACAGGCAAGTTTAAGAAAATGTTTGGTTGGGGCGACTTCCATTCAAACATCAAAACAGTCAAGCTCAACCTTCTCATTACTGGGAAGATTGTTGACCACGGCAACGGAACCTTCAGCGTATATTTCCGCCACAATTCCACCGGCCTGGGTAATGTGTCCGTCAGTCTGGTCCCGCCCTCCAAGGCTGTCGATTTTGAGATCACTCAACAGGAAACCATAGAGGGACCTAAAGACAATAAGGCCTTCAATTGTCGAGTGGAATACGAGAAAACGGACCGCAGCAAGAGGACGTCTGTTTGCAGCGACTTCCCGAACAGGGTATGCTTCCAGGAGCAGACCCAAAGCCATGTTTCCTGGCTTTGCTCCAAGCCCTTCAAGGTCATCTGCATCTACATTGACTTCTTCAGTGCAGACTACAAGCTAGTACAGAAGGTTTGCCCAGACTACAACTACCACAGTGACACTCCCTATACCTCTGTTGGATAGCACAGCCTAGAGTGGATGTTTTGAGGTAACTGAGGTGTCATCTAAGTATTACAGCCTCTCTAACCTGTAGTTTCCTTGTCCTGTTCCACAAAGAACCGGATAAATGGAAGCAAGGTCAGATGAGGAACCACACTTTCTATCCCACCTGACTTGTCCTTGATGGCAGGAATAGTTCACCCAAAACAGAAATTGTTTATTCCTGCCATCATTTTCACACTTTATTTTTCTGTTCCACAGAAGAAAGTCAGTCAAACAGGTTGAGAACAAAATGAGAATAAATTATGACAGAATTTTCTTTTTTGGGTGAACTAACCCAGGCTCAACCCAGGCTTAAGACCTGATTTCCTGAAGGCTGATCTGTGTGCTTTACACTTACTCTTGGACAAGACCAACGCATCTACGGTTTCCACAGTGACCCCTAACCCTTTATCAGTGACTGTTGTGACGTCATCAGTGTGAAGTTTTAAAAGATACACAAATTTCCCAATCAATACAAGCTGGGATTCAAGAACAAAACAAAAAATATAAACCACCTTGTGTTGCAGCCATTTGTGATGCCCTCCTTTTCATGCCAACATGTTTTTGTGTTCACAGAATGTTGAAGTCATGTGTTCCAATGTATGAGTTCTTTTGTATTTTGTTTCATTATTAAAGAGAAGATGAGATTTGAGTTTCCAGAACTCTCCCTTGTGTATTTTCCTTATTGATTCTAAGGGCCTCATTTATAAAACGTGCGTACGCACAGATTTGAACTTAAAAGTGTGGATATGTAAAAATCCATGTAAAAACATTGGAAAACATAGACTCGCGGACGTACACACTTTTCCTTGTGGCAGAGGGTCAAAGTACTGCAGGAGTTTGGAAATCTAACGCAAATTTGACTGCTTTCCATTCTCAAGTAAATGATTTGGACGTTGACTGGTGCGTGTATTTTTATGTTAATGACATTAATTACCATCTGAAACAATTCAACTGCACACAATTTCAAGATCATTTGCAAATTATACATTTCACATCTGGAAGAGAGGCGTACGCACGTTTTTTGTGCGCATGTTCAATTTCTGAACCTGATGAAGCCCCAAGACTGCAGATATTCGGTTGGATAGAAATCCTTGCACAGATGCTGTGAACAAAGAAAAATTGCGGTTGACAAACAAAACATTGGAAGTCAAATCTGTACTACATTTTCTACAAAATCTTTTTAAAAGCCTTAGCATCCCTTCTGTGCTACCAGAGGAGAATCTCAGTACAGAACAGCTACTTCGACAGTGTAATGTCTTTAAATTCTGCCATTTGAAAAAAACAAAACATGACTTTCACATCAGCAGAAAAACATTTCGTTTGCAAAAGTCTGATCATATATGCAGACTCTGATCTGAAAACATATACGCAATGTCAGTGTGAGTTTTTGTAATCGCATATGGCCTTTCAGGATTTGAGGCACGCTGGCTTTGATCTCAGCTTAAGTTGTCTCCAGATGTTTAAAGACTAAAAGGGGGGAAGATTTTAAAAAGTTCATTCAAAAGACTTTTGAAGCCACAGACCAAAGAGAATATGGACTGTTTACAACATGCTAGTGTCCATTAGAGATGAACCATAAGGCGTTAAAAGAAAGTCCAGCTCTAAACAGGGTTCTAAGTTTCTAATCTATTATAATTATTTTATAAATACTACAATTGGGACAGACTCCTAAAATAATTGATCACTTTTTTTCTTAAATATGATCATCTGACGTATTACAGCTTTGTCCTCCATTTGCATTATATCTCATTCGACTCTCTCATTTCTAATAGACAAAAAAAAAAAAAAAAAAAATTTAAATGAGGGACCCAGACTGAGGTTTTACATGGTTAAATGAATTTCAATAGCATCATGTGATTGACTGGTAAAAAGAGACAAAATAAATAACAAAAATAAAACATGCAGATAAAATGAAAAGTAAAAATAAAGAGTGGAGAATATCTAAAGTTATCTGAGAAATATATTTGAAATGTCTCTACATTCACAAGTTTTTCATGCAGGGGAGATTAATTCAATCGCCAAAAAAAAAAAAACATTTAGCTGAACTATGCATATAAAAAACAAATATTAAAAAGCACAATTTAAATTTTAAAGTCAACATGATTCTTTAGTTGCTTGGCATTTTTTTTATTAAGGGTAATGAAAACAGATTTCTACTTGACCGGTTGATAAAAGAATATGAATAAGGAACAGGAGACGGAAACTATTCAAAATAAGACCATGGACATAAATTATTGAAATTAGCTCAATTCAGAATTAATATTGACTTTAAAAAACTGCTTTGTAAAATATATATTTTTTTAAAAAGTACACATTGGATCTGTTTTTTCTCCATTTTATTTCCAAAGCAATAAATCAAAGTTAATTTGAACCACAATACACTTTTCCCAACACAAAGAACTCTCCTGATCCATAGAGTACGTTAAACCATGGAAAAAAAACTTCAACTAAAGTCAGAACTAACTGTGCGAAAAAGGGAAAACAATTTCTGTAAACAGCACGGTAAACAAATTTTCATATTTACCAATAGTTAAGGTTGGTGCAAAATATCGACATCTTTAGCCGTTTTCATGTAATACTCAATGTGAATTGCATCACATTTCACCAAGTATTCTACAGCACGACCTCAGTTAATACTTACGCCAATTTTAATGATGATAAACATACAATGCGACATTCTGCCAGCAATATAGGGAATATCATCGCTTAAAAAGTGTCAGTGGAGACGATCTTTGCACTTGATGTGTGTGCATGGGTATGCGTTTAGTGAGTGTATACTTGGTTTTTTGAAACGTCAGACCACGAATTCATATGAAGGGTTAACGCAACCCTCCCCGCATCATGAACATGTAACATACAAGGTCCTAAACACCACCATGTTAAAACTACTGCATTATGTGGGAGCTAGTGCAATTCAGACAGGTCTGGGATCAGTCGCAGCAGGCACATAGCTACACATAGAGACACAAAGGAGTGGAGGGGCAGATCCTTTAAGGCCATTTCTCAAATGACGCCCAAAGTGAACAGCATGGTGAAGTCCATTTTCTTCTTGAGCACTGCGGTTTGAACTAGCTCCTCCATCGTGTCTCTGGTAAGGGTGACGGGCGAGTGAAGAGGGGGGCAAAAAGGAGGAGGGAAGTAGGGTTCGGTGGGGTAGTTCCGCCTCTTCATGCGTTTTGTTCTAAGCAGTCTGAGTGCAAAGGTCAGGACTGTTTTAGCCGTTTCCTTGGCAGACCAAAAGGGGTGCACTGGGCTGATGCGAGAGCGCGGAATGCCTCGGCCACTAAATGAGGATGGGACTGAATCATCGCTTTCCAACCTGCAGTCTCCATTATGTCTGCAGCATGACTGCAAAAGAGCAAAAACAAAAATTATACACTGATGAAATGAGTAAAAATAATCTGGGACTTTTATTAATTCAGTGAAATCATGCTAATTAAAAGGAATGTTCTGGGTTCAAAACAAGTTAAGCTCTATCCACAGCATCTGTGGCATGCGCACATCTACAGTACAGTCATGGTGCAAAATGATCAGAAGAATATAAATACATTTAAAAACAATATATATATTTACCTCATTTAAATTTTTTTAAGGACATTAATGTTTGTTTTTTGGCAAGGATGCATTAAATCAAATAAAAAAGTGCCGGCAAAGAGACTTATAGTGTTTCAGAAGATTTCTCTTTCAAATTAATTTAGTTCCTTTAACTTTCTATTCATCAAAGAATCCTGAATTTTTGTCCTAAAATTAATCAGCACAACAGTTTAACACAGATTTGTTTGTTTTTTTAAATCAACATATTAAAGTGATTTCTAAAGGATCATGTGACACTGAAGACTGGAGTAACGATGCTTGAAATTCATATTTGCATCACAGGAATAAATTATATTTTAAAACATTAAAATACAAAACAAGTTATTTTAAAATTGTTTGAATTTATTTTTTAAATCAAAAGAAATGACAAGAGAGACTTTTCAAAAACATTCAAAATTTTACTGACACCAATCTTTTGGACAGTTGTGTTAAATAAATAAATAAATGCATAAATACACAAAACGTTTTTCATTAAAATATTTTTTGGGGGGGAAATGCTGAATTCACTGTAATAGACTAGCTCCCAATGGCTAACTGCTTCAGTTTTTATTATCTAAGCTGTAATGATGTCTGAGTGGTGAGATTACTGTCACAAGCGGTTGAACTTCTGGTTATGGGTTACCAAAGTTATTCCTGTGGGTATTTTGCATGGTAATAAAGTATGCCACACATTCTGTTGATAGCACTTAGATATCACTGAACCCAGATTATTCCTTTCAAAAGTGCAATACAATAAGAGTTGTCATGCGTTTTTGTGCAAGGTAACTCAAGAAACAGGCTGTGAATCATTTGGTTTTTACAGGTATCTTAGTCACATAATTACTGTGCAAACTGGAGCTTCCTGCTATATACAGATGTGTTGGGTGCTTTTTATTTGCAAAGGACTCTAGGAGATGGTAACGTGTTGGCACACATACTTGCTATTCCAGTTCTTCCCATCTTTACAGCCCAGCTGTCTAAGAACACTGCATCTAAAGAAAAAGCACAGAGCAGAATTCACACAGAGCTCCCAGAATGCACTGCAGCTACAGCTGTCACCATTAAGAAAGGTGACTTACTCTTATACAAATAATTGCAGTTAATATAGGCCTAGTTGTCAGCTTTGCTTTTAAACAGTCATTTATTCAAAGTGAAATAGGGACCACACACTAAAATGTATGATTTCTTTGAAGGAAGATATTAATATTAATAATACGCCAAAAATTATTTTATAGGAATATATTTATCATCATTACTTTTATTTCAAATATTTAAAGTGTTAAATATTTTGGTCCATTTTAGATAGTCCACCGCCCTTCACACTTTTTTAAACCCTTCAACATGGATCATTTTTTACAAGTATTGCATTACTGCTCTAAATTCTCCCATCATGCATCATTTTAAGACAGCCTAATTAAACTTGTGAGCCATTAAATTTGCAAATATTTGCCAAGTAAATACGGTAAAGTTTTAGTGTTCAGTAAACATGAATAGTAAAGTGATTATGAACTGAGTGTTTGTACTTGCCTATTAATGAAGTCTATGGCTTGTGCTTTCAGCTGCTCTGCGCTGTGCAGGTCAGCCAGAATGAGGATGTCGGCTACATTCTCTACAGACAGACTGTTACAGAGAGCCTCCTCACATAATACCTTTAATCTTTCCAAAGCATACTAAAGAGAAAGAGAAACAGACAGCAGGTAGCAGACAGCATGAACACAAAACAAAAGTGCCTGTCCTTCAGAGCAGAAGGCACCTTACCTTGTCTGCAGCAGCTAACAGGTTGTCGGCCATTTTCTCCAGGTTAGGAGCTTTACCAGTGTAAATAAATACCATCATTTCCCTAAATACATCCGGTTCCACATCACTGATGTCCACACGGTTCTGCAATAGGGTTGAAAAAAATTAACTAAATGACTAATTTACTATTTTACTTAATTTACTAATGAACAAAAAGTCTGGTTTAGAATTACAAAGAATCTACACATGCAATAAAAGATTCTTTTTTATACATAATGTATTTATTTATTTAAATATGTTCAACACATTTTTTTAATCTACAATAATAGTTTAAAATTCTATTAAATATTATATACATTTGTAATCAAATTATTTAACCCAAACTTTAAACTTTTGTTCTTGATAAATAGCTAAATAAATTGTAATAGCTCAACACAACAAATATTTCAAGTGGTTTCCCCAAATTGAACTGAAAATGCAATTTCTAATGACTTTAACTGCCTTCTCCATTTTGTGCTGTTGGAAAGTCCAATGACGCCCAAGCTTCAGCTTCCTCACTGATGTTATGACGGTTTCTCCTAGGATTTCCAAATACTTAAAGGAACACGCCGACTTTTTGGGATTTTAGCTTAGTCACCGTATCCCCCATAGTTAAAGAAGGCACCCACCGCTAGCCTAGCTTAGCACAAAGACTGGAGGTAAACGACTCCAGCTAGCATACTGCTCCCAATAAGTGACAAAATAACGCTCCAGATCCAACTCTGAACCTGTGTGTAATTATAGAAGATTGAACATTTTAATTAGCTGGATCAGTTGTGTTTGATCAGGATTGGAGCTGAAACTGCAGGAAGGTAGAGGATTCGGCACCCCTGGTTCACAAACTGTTTTATTGACATCTTTCTGCGGTTGAAACACTGATCGAGTTATTACATGAGATACAATTCAGACTTCAGTAAGTTGTACTTTATATTTTAACATTCCTTCTAATGTTCATGCATGTTTTTACGTGCTGTAACTAGTAGTAAAGCGGAAGAGATGATCAGATGCTGCCGCATCGCTTGAACTGAGGCACTACAGCAATCTGTCACACCACAATAAAGAGCGCCAAAACTGTATTTATTGTTTGAATTTCATGATAAAATTAATGAAATTTGAAAGCTGAGACTTTGTTTCACATCAAAAGTAACAAAACTCAAAGCTTTTTGCGATTTATTGGATGGGAGGTACTACAAAGTTTTGTTTATTCATCAAATAAAAACAACTAAAAGATAGATTCTTGTGATTTAAGAATTGATATTCTTAATTAAAGGAACACTCCACCGTTTTTTGAAAAAGGGCTTATTCACCGTCTCCCCTACATTAAGATAGGTGAATTGATGGAAGTTGGGGGATTTCAGGTGTTGCGTGATATGTAGTAAGTAGCAGTGCTTCGCCTGTGATTCACCCTAATATAGTCCCAAGTCAATATCTGCCTAGGAAATCACCTAGTCTCAATCTGAATTGCTATTTGTACTCGTTGTGAATACGCAGGCCACAAGAAGTTTTTTTTTTAATCAATTTTACTCACGACATGCTACCTGACAACATAGGATTCCATTCATTATGCTAAGCTAAGCTAGCGTCGGCGCTGCCAAACTAAGACAATGCATGCATGGAGACAAAAATGCTTTTGCCCACCTATCTTAATGTAGGGGAGACGGTGAGTAAGCCCTAATTCAAAAAACGGTGGAGTGTTCCTTTAAAGAAATTTATATTTTTAACCCCGTCTGTGTAATACATTTATTTTTTAGAAATTCATAATTGTAGAAAACTGAATCGGGGCCAATAGTCTAAAAAATATATATATATATACTTTTCCATACTCTGATTTTTTCCAAATAGCGTAGGAACCCTGGATATCTTCTCTTAACTTTTTGGACCATTCTTTTGAATTAGCCAAACTTCTAACATGCAGTCAAACGTGACACTCAACAAACCTGCAAGTTCAGATATTTCATGTGTTCTAGCTCAAGCGACTAAGCCCTTGATTATTTGCATCAGGTTTGCATGAGGCAACACCTGTTTTACAGATTTGTGCTGTTGTGAGTGATTCTATTCTGGGGGATGATTAATTTTGAGACTGCATAAGTCACTAAAAGTTGCATACCACTTAAAACATTTGTTGTGTTGAGCTTTTTCAATTACTTTTGTTTGATTTGTTCATTGCAAACAGCTGAAAGTCTGTAAATGTTGCCAATAAACCTGATTTGCAATGGGGGTTGAATAATTTTGATTAAAACTATAAATCAATTATGACTACTAATATTATAAAATGTGGTAAAAATAGTAATTCTAAAGAATAGAGATAAGTTGCATCTAAATTTATGACAGGTAGTGAGCATCTTTTCACTTACTTTTTTACTCTCCTCCATTTTGTGTTCAAACATGGCATTGAATACTGGCGACCTCGCTGTCAAAGGAAACACTAATCATCAGTTTTAAGTGAATCATATGTGGGTTAAGTACTGCCAAATTCATCATGTGCCTCTATCATTGCACTGAACATTCTCTATTGTCTGTGCAGCTTGTCTTTTTAGCAAGGGAAAATCTGGGTCTACCCCAAGCGTCTGTCAATGCTGTGTTTGGATGAATAAGCTCACCTGCCAGTATGGATTTGTGCGCTTTGAACTCTTGCCCTCCTACGAACAAGCTGCAGTCTGTGAACCTAGAGCCTTCCCACAGGTTACCCAGGTCATCGGAAAGCTGACACTCCGGAACCTTCAGCATGTTTGTGTTTGACTGGCCAGAGATGTTTACAGAGTCCTGGACCACACTCACCTAAACAAATGAGTCATTGGTTTGAAGCAAGGACATTACACCAAAACATTTAGTATACATAAAACGGTACATGTTACGTTACCTCACAGAACAGGGTGAGCTTGTCATCAGGAAGAAGTCCGTTAGCTTCATCCAGCAAGAAATCTCTCCTGATGAACTTCTTGAAGCCCCAGTCCTTTCCCTGGACGAAGCGGTAGGCTCTTTGGCTTTCTGAAGTGTGAGGAGAAAACAGAAGCAAATAAAAACATTTAGTTACTCCACATAACCAAACTCAATCCTCTAAGCATCAATCCTCTTACCCATGGCTTTAGTTTCTTCTCTTTTGGCGTTCAGTAAAGAAAACTTGAACTTTGCTCTCACTTCACTTTTTGGGCAACTGACAAGCAATAAGTACAGAGAGAGATAATCTTTACTCTCATCATCAAGACCCTTTGGGTTCACTCGCAAACACCTACAGAAAAAATTTGAAAAAGTGTGTTACATTTTTTTTATATACATGTGAAAACCAATTCAATAGCATGGACAACATTGCTTCTGAACAACCCCCTATATCCACATAATTCTGTGATTAAGCAACCAAGGAGCCGTTTACACGACAGCGCTTAAAAAAAAAAACAAAAAAAAAAACTGAAAACTTTTATGCAATTTGGCCATTCATTTACAAGACAACAACATTTTGGGACTCTTGAAAATGGGTTTCAAAGTTCAGGTTTTTGAAAGCGATACCGTTATTGTCTCCGTGTAAACTAAAAACCCGCAAAATTGTAAAAACGGTGGCGTCATGTACATGCACATTACGTGTGCAGTCTACGAGCACATAGTTTTTCTTTACAAAGTGACATGGCCAAATACTGGCCTGGCAGCAGAAAACTGTTTTTAATCGTTTTTGCAGATCCGTTTGAATGGAGATCGTTTTGACAACGTTGTCGTCTGTACGCAAAAATGAAAAATGTTTCAGTTTTTAGCATGTTGTTGTGTAAAGGAAGGTAGAGGGACATAGAAGCAGTTACACTGCAGGACTGTGCTTCAAAATGTCTGATATTGTCAGAACTTCATCGTAAACTAGGATTCATCATAAAAGCAATTAATCAACAGTCGGTGACAAAATAAATCTTTTGCGACCCCCAAAATTTGTCCCAGTCAGCTCAGTGTAAACCCAACCTAAATCAAAACAGGCCACAGTGGTTTCACAGACAATTATATCTGGAAAGAGAGAAGCATTAAAAGGCCACAGAGCTGACGACAACATTCAGAACACAATGAAACATACCATTTCATCTTATCGTTAGGGCCTGAGGAGAAGGTCGAGCTCCTCACAACTTCTCCCATCTCCTCCCGACAGAAGCTGAAGTTGTTAATCGTCCACATGTAAGAAAACTTCACGACTTTTACCTGTCGATAAAATAAAAAACACAAAGGGACATTTAGGAGTCACATTCTCAACTCAGAACGGTTTTCTTTCCATTCGCTCAGTCTCTCTCACCTGTGTATAACACCAGCTCTCCGCCACAGGTCCAGATGTCATTTCCCCTGGGGGAGGGGGTGTGGGAACCCGTGACATGGCCTGCTTTCTCCCTTCCACGCCCCTGATTTAGCTCACTGCTCGGCCTACACACAAAATCAAGACAAAACTGCACAACTGTAGTCAAAACAAGTCAATATGATTTCCCAATACGAGAACTGGTTACAATCACAAGGCAGCTCTCTCAAATGTCTATAAATAATCACAACTGAGGTACACTATAAGGTCAAAGTTTATATATAGTGCTTGCTAAAAAAAAAAAAGCATTCAATCATAATTTACTTTGTATTCTACTCAGAAACTAGATTTTTGCATTTTCTGAAAAAGATGCTTGCCTATAAAAAAAACTCCCTACCACATATACAATTATAAATTTAGCAGACGCTTTTATCCAAATGAACAACACAACAGACCACAATGCTAAGGTGTTCACTGTTCAGAGTGATTTCTAGAGTTCCGAGGAGGTTGCTAGAGGGTTCTTGGATATGTGGCTCGTGTCTCTCAAACAATTCAAGTCTATTGGATTTTTTGACCATTTTATCATTTGCCAAGAAAAACTTAGACTTAGAAAAGTCACTACTCATCAAACGTTTGCAGTCTGTATTTTATATTTTTAAAAAGTCTCTTATGCTCACCAAGGCTGCAGTTATTTGATCAAAAATACAGTAAAAACTGTAATGTTATTAAATATGATTACAATTTAATATAACTACTTTCTATTTGAATACATTTTAAAATATAATTTATTCCTGTGATACAAAGCTGTATTTTAAGCGTCATTACTCCAATCTTGAAAAAGAACCAACAGAAATACTCAACCAACAGTAATGGCAAAAACTAAGTAATACAGGAGGTCATTGAGAATGTATTGTCAAATAATACCTTGTGTTCAGAGATGAGCAGGTTGTGTTTCCATGTCATCCCTGGGCTCAAGCTCAGAGACACAGCCGTCTGAGTGATTGGAAACAATGACTAGCAGTGCATACTGACCTCAGCCTCTAAACAAGCCATCCTAAACACAGACACAGAATTAACCTCACATGCATCCATGTCATGAAAATCAGCTACATTTTATAGCATTTAACTTGAAATGAAAAACAAAAGGACATACAGTTCTTCCAGAATACTCAGTACAAAATCAATCGAAAAAAATCAATCGTTGCATAATGTTGATCCACACAGACCTCAACTTGTCCATTAGTTTGCAAAAATCGCAGATAGAGAAAGAAATGCAAGCAATGCCTGCATCCTGAGGGTTAAACCAAAATGTAAAGCTAATATTTTTGATAACTTAATTCTTCCATAAAAATATGTATTCTTTGTATACATTCATTTATTGGCGGTGGGACTAGTGGTTGCTAGTTTTTAGTCCCCTAAGTAAAATCTGTGAATGTTGCCAGAATATGAACAGGTGTCAATAAAGTCGGACGATTTCTGGCTGTTTTTCTTCACCAGTCATGATGAACAGATTTTGGCTGGCCTTACATCATCATGACAAAACAACAAAACTGGATATAACTAGTACACAAACAAGGTCAGCAAGCAACAGTATCACTACTAGTATGTATAATATCTTGAAGCTATAAACACTATGCATTTTAATATTTATTTCCTGGCCCTGTTCACTTCCATTTGAAGTAGTTATAATAAATAATCTATAAATATAGAGTTATTTATAGATTATGTACTGTGGTAATCAGCATTATGCTACAAATGCTGTCAATTGAGCTTAACTATTGGATGAAACGCATCAACATGCCAGCTGTACATGACAAATTAGAATTCACCATTCTCTACAATCAAGTCTTCATTGAACTCATCTACACATCCCAATCAACCTTATGAAAATGCACACGCACACTCACCTCTGTAAGAATGCTGAATCTCACTTGTGGGACTTTTGCGAGCCTTCCAGAGCGGAAAGCTTGGCAGAGGAGGGCGGTTCAGTGGGTTGCCACTCTCAGCAAAGGCTCAATGAACCCTGGAAGGAATAACTGGATTTTAACACCACATCTACACTGGCACTGCATGAAATTCAGTCCCAATTGCTTTGCAGCTCACAGACTATTGACATCATAACTCAGGTATGGGCAGATTTGAGTCGGGTGAACGAGACAATCTAGAACTAAATTCAAAAACGAGTTGTGTTTGGGAACGTGTTGTCAACAAGTGAAACGCGCAAACCCCATAAAAAGCAGCAATAAATGCAAAGGGTATTATGATGTTTGATAATTGATGCAGAGAAAAGGAACACACACAAGCCAATTGTAAACAGATGAAGAAAACATGAAATTAAAGACACACAGAAAATAAAGTTGAGGAAAGAACTTTCTGAAAAGTACTTTTTAAAAACATTGCACTGCCCTTATGACCAACAACAGACATAATATTAATATTTTTTACACTAATAAAACTGCTGATAGATTTTGAAACCTAATAACTTCAAACAAACAGGAACAACATCTGTTCATTAGCCGAAGAAAATTATCTAAAAAATGTAATCAGGATTATCATTGTTGTACCAGCCCTCGGCTACCGCTCTAGACGTTAGAGAAAGTATCGATTTAGAAGCTTTATTTTCCTTTTTTTATAGAAGCATGCTATATAAAATGTACTTTATTTCAATTAAAAGTTTATATAAAATAATATAATAACAATGAATATCTGAAAGATCTAGATTTAATAAAGTCGTTGAGTTGTCATCCGAAATCCCTGGAAATCGGCAAGTTCTGTCATTAATTAGCTAAAGTTACTCACCCTCATGTCGTTCCAAACCCGTAGACTTACATTAATCTTTGGAACACAAATGAAAACATTTTTAATGAAATCTGAGCGATTTCTGTCCCTCCATTAACAGTCTACGCAACTACCACTTTGAATTTGGAGCTTCAAAAAGTTGATAGAGATTTTAAAACTTATCCATATGGATTGAGCGGTTTAGTCCAAATTGTCTGAAGAGACATTATTGCTTTATATGATGAACATATTGAAAGTAGGCTTTTTATTCACATATAAATATTGTTCAGTGAACATAAACAGAATATCAAACGTGCTGTGTAACACGAGAGTGAACCTCTTTGGTTCTCGCATGTCAAGCGTAAATGCTCGAGCTTCCGTTTACCAGATCTGTTGTGTGCACTGATGAATGTTTATATGTTTATAAACCACTCAATTCTTATGGATTTTATGATTCCTTTATGAGCTTTGTTTTTGTCTTTTTGTAAGCGTCAAAGTGGTAGTTGAATAGCCGTCAATGGACGGACAGGTATTGCTCAGATTTCATTAAAAATATCTTAATTTTTTGTTACGAAGGTGAACGAAAGTCTTATGAGTTTGGCACAACACGAGGGTGAGTAAATGACAGAATTTTTGGGTGAACTATCCCTTTAATTAGATTATTACGAATGAGTTGTTGAGAACCGCTCGGAACGGTTGTGAATCGTGAACAAATCTTTCAAACAGGTTTTGTTAACCAAATCAATCAATTCACTGAAAAGATTCGACTCTAAATAACGAATCGTTCGTTCGCGAATCGGACATTGCTGTAATGCGCTACAAATTCAGCCCCATCCGCCCCAAGTTTTTGTTGTAAATCGATAACCGCGTTTCTTACCGCGTTCAAACAAGTTTGTACATACATATGAGCGCCGAACACTTGACGTCTTTCAGTTATATCCGCTCGCCGTGCAACTGATGCGGAAAACGAAGAGAAAAAGAGTCAAGGAAACCAAGTTAGCCGACCACGGCTCGTCTCGTTTGGCCTACATTTCATGCACGGCCCAAACAAGAGACAGAACCATAACAAAGCCCAGCCAACAATGTTGCTTTAAGGCCGAAACCATGAAAGATCATTCTACTAAACCCCGCACGTATCTGATTTGTTTGTCCAAAAACAGCACATAATTGTGTAGCTGCTAGATCGAGTAAGCATCTGTCTTTGTGTCAGTGCGCAGAGCGGTAGTTAAACACAAGAAAAAAATAATTTTACAAACCTCTTAGACACTCCGCATCACAGACATTGAAACACGGTACGATATGTGACCTGAGTGAGTCGTAGAAAGAATTTTGTGCGAAACGAGTGAACTTTTGAGCCTTTCTCTACAGATAAGTGGTGTTTTTCTCTCCCTGTCTCTCATAGCGCTGCCTGCGCTTCAGCTCTGTGCAGGCGCACTGCGCATGCGCACATAACTTCCTCTCAAACCATCTGTTCTAATAACAAGCACAGTTAGTTAGCATCGTACACAAAATTCTAATGGCTACTACTGATAGAGTGATTATCGTGGTTTTAATTAGCTTGGCTGCCATTACTTTGATAAAACATGCACCTACATTAGTAGCCTACATTTTATGATGCACTGAGAAGTTACTCTCATCTGCATATAGCAGTTTCCATGAAGTGGGGGCGTAAAATTGACATGAAGATATAGATATTATATATATATATATATATATATATCTATATATATATATATATATATATATATATATATATATATATATATAGTGAATCTATAATATATTGATAGGTACTTAATTACATACATTATGTGACATATCATTAAATATATAATATACACCGTGGCTAAGTAGCCTGCATTTATGTGGCATTAGTCTCTTTACCAAAAATGTTTTATTGGGATTTCTATGACAAAATCAAGTTACTCTTTTAGGGATGTTTAGACCTACAATATGTGAATGGGAAAAGGCATGACTTATCCAGTTTCCCCTTCACCACATAACCATACGGGACTGAAGTGTCACTGAGGCTGACTCAAATGTTCTCCTTCATCATTATATACTCTTGGCACGCTGATCGGTATCACATCTATGAGACTGAATGAGATGCCTCACAATATATCATCATTTGATATCACAAGAGAAGATAACAGTATCTTTTGCAGGGGCTGTTGTAATGGTAATGATCCTCAACAAATCCAGGCTATCACTCAATGAAATATGAAAGGCAGTTCTTTTTTAAGCCATGGGAGATATACATCTTTCATATCATATACATGGGAATAATAACAGATGAAAAAGTTACTTGCCAATTTGAATGATTTAAAAAAAAAACGCTATTATTTCTGATGTGAGCTCATCGTCTGTGAATTGAAAGCTGTCTCACTTGCTTCATTACCATGACAAAACCAGAGTCTCAATGCCCTGTGACCTGCTGCATGGCACTATCTGTGTTTGAAAGTAAGAGGATTATCAACTAAATGAAAAAGATGTGAGTGGATGAACTGGTATTTGTGTGTAAAAATATTCTATTATCAAACGCAGATGAAAGTTTAATAAAAGGCTTTTAGAATTCAATGTAGATCTAGATTGTACATCAGCCCTGCATACCAATCATTATATTGAAAAATACAAAGGGGTTTTTAAATAAACAACTACAAAGTCTTTGAGTTATGATGATCTTGGTTTACACAATAAACAGCCCGTTCTCATCCCAAGGCGTCATTTAATTGAGACTTTTGACCATGCGTCAACTAACTGACGCTAAAGGCACCCTTTAGCGTCAGTTAGTTGACGCATGGTCAAAAGGCTCATCCTCGGGCGTCATGTAACTGACGCTTTTGACCATGCGTCTACATCCGACGCACATGGCACCCTTTAGCGTCAACATGAGACGCGCCTACCCTACCCCATACCTAAACCTACCCATAACGGAAGCGTCATCTAACTGACGCTAAAGGCACCCTTTAGCGTCAGTTAGTTGACGCATGGTCAAAAGTGTAAATTAAATGACGCCTTGGGGTGAGAATGCGTTGCAATAAAATGTTACTAACTGCAAAAACGCTAACTTGTGAATGCGTATTACGTGTTTAGTCTAGGTGTGTACTGCTTCTTTAGAAAGTGACTTTGCCAACTACTGGCCTGGAATGCATAATACAGTGTTTTTGTGGATCTGTGTGAACGGGGATCGTTTTGACAACGGTGTCAACTGTAGGCTATACGTGTATCCTAAACTTTTTAAAAGTCCAAAGGAAAAACTTTCCAGTTTTTAGTGTTGTCGTGTAAACATACCCAGTCTGGCTAAACCCCATGCATCGTCACATTCATCTGCCTCCCTTTTTTCCCATTTTTTCTTTTACGATAATCCATTATACTTGAATGTACGTCTCAATATGAAAGAAAATATCTGTTGATACTTCAATTTCATTGTGACTTTATAATAGGCTATTTAAAAAGACAACATAGGACAATAATAAAATGTACCGTGAAAGTAAATTATTGTTAAAATTCTGTTTTATGTTTTTGAAAAGTATAAAGCAGAATGTAATACAGTAGGTTAGTTTTATTATCACTATCAGTTAATACTATGAACTGCATTTATGCAGCAAAACGTTTTCCAAAATACCTGAAATGTCATTATATTATTTTACTTTTCCTTTTTTGTCAAGCAGACATGGATTTCTGACCTGTTTTCGTTATTATCAGTGATGCATGCAGAAGCATGGATTTCTACTGCTATTCCAAATATCGATTTTAACAAATTGATGAAATTTTTTTTACATCTTTTTTTTTCCAGTTGCCCATGTGAGGTTGGCAGTTGATTAATGCAATCTAAAAACAATGTAAATTAGATTTTAGACATATTGGCAATGGCTTGATGAAATGCAGAGGTGGACAAAGTACACAACTTCCTTACTTGAGTGAAAGTACAGATACTTCTGGTCAAATATTACTCCGTTACAAATAAAAGTTGTAAAGACTGATTTTTACTGAAGTAAAAATACAGAAGTGCTTGTTTTTAAAAGTACTTTTGTATCAAAAGTAAAAAGTAAATGTCAATGCATTGTTTTATTATTGTTGCATTGTTGTACGTACTACTTACAGTACCTTATGCCTCTGAATCTATGCCTGCTTACCTACCCTCATATCAATATCAAATTTATTTCTAGAACATGTAGTGGGATTGAATGTGAGATTGAATAAGTGCACTCAATAACGTCCACAATGGTTTCGGACACCCAAATGGCTGTTCCCTCAAATAGTGCCCTATTTTTTTATTTTTTTTGCATTTAGTATGAATATGTTAGCCTTACTGTTATAATCTAGTGCTAAGCTCCAAAACAATGACAAAATTTGCATTTAGAAGGCCAAACCCAATGTTGAAAATTAAAATCAGGTGGAGGATCCAACGCCTGATTTACATTAATCTCCAACGTTAGACAGACGTTGTATTGTGGTTGAAAATTAAAAACGGGTTGATGTCAGTGATAATATAAATATTATTTAACATCAGTTGGGTTCTGACGTCAACACGACTTTCATTTCCAACCAAAATGCAACCCCTGCAACCAAAATCATCCCTACTCAAGGAGCTAAACAGAATTGTAGTAGAGTAAAAAGTATGAGATTTGTCTTTCAAATGTAGTCAGGTTAAAGTAAAAAGTTTCCAGAAAAAATAATACAAGTTAAGTACAGATACTCAAAAAGTGTACTTAAGTACACTACTCAAGTATATGTACTTTGTTACTGTCCACTTCTGAGTACCCCTACGTCCTTTTGTCCAGACTTCTTTTTTTTTAGGGTGAATAAAATGTCATTTTTAATTATGCAATATTTTTTCCCTGTTTTGACAAAAAAAAAAAAGTTCATCTTAGGTTTAGCTGAGCTGGTTTCAGTTTCAGCACGCTCCTACAAAGTTCCCCCCCCCGGGCAACTAATGTCTTAAGAACTCCAGAGCTCTTACAGCAGTAATCATCTGTCGTAATTAACTTCATTGTTTGAGTTCTGAATTCTAATCTGGGTAATAGTAATGAGTTTTAAAACCTTTGGCAACAGAGAGAAGGATGGAGAGAGATAGGGGGGAAAGGATGGAGAGAGAAAAGTGATTAACACCAGGTCTGCAAGAGGGATTCCACAAAGTCAAACCACACAGGCCATTTTTGTAGCGAAAGATTCATGTCATCTCTACTTTAGTTTCCAGTTTTCACAACATGATCAAGAGGCCATACACAGAAATAGGAAATAAAAAATAAATAAAAGAATAAAAAACACACACTAGAGAGATAAATGTTGAATTATTATACATGACAAAAAATGAACTCTTAGATTACCTTGCAGTATTTCGAAAAATCGCGACTTACATCGCTCACCAAGGCAGTGTTCCTTGCTGGAGATGTAATTGCATAATGGTTATGTTATTTGGACTTGTATACATGCAAACATAAAAAATTCTGCTCAAAATGCACATTCTATGTACAACTACTTTTATGTACTATACACTGCCAGTCAAAAGTTTGGAATAATATTTTTTCATGGTTTAGAAAGATCTCTTATATACACAAAGGCTGTATTTATTTTAACAAACACACAGTAAAAACACGAATATAATGAAGTATTAGGTCACGATAAAAAAAAGAAAATCTATTTTAAAATGTAATAATAGCCTATATATTTTCAAAAGTATCACGGTTTCCACAATAATATACTCATTAGCAAAAACTGTTTTCAACATTGATAATAAGAAATGTTTCTTGAGCACCAAATCAGCACAGAATAATTTCTGAAGTATCATGTGACTGAAGACTGGTGTAATTATGCTGGAAATCACAAGAATAACTTTAAATTGCAATCATATTTCACAATATTAGTTTTACTTTATTTTTGATCATGCGCATTGGTGAGCATAAGAGACTTCTTTCTAAAACATTTAGAAAATAATCATTATTCCAAACTTTTGATTGATAGATGTATGCCTGATGAAAGATTGCGCATGTTTGAAATACTAGTTTTTATAGCCTATTTTATAGCCTGGACATATAGCATGAGGGTTTGTATTAACTGTATTTTTACAGTTTGCATGTGTTAGTGCATGTTTGCATGTGTGTATAGGTCAGCAAAAAGTTCCCCAAGGGCTTTTAATAGGAAGCCCTGCATGTACACCATTTCATTTTATGTCGGATCACTCATTCAGGTGATGACCTGTGCTGCCGGCACCTTTATGTGACCATTGTAAATTTATTGAGGTGAAAAGTAACGGGAATGTGTGCAGTGATATAATAGATTATAAAGGTTGGTTTAATGCTTCAACAGTCTTCAGCATATGCCATCTGTGTACATATTCCTTTCTGAGAGAGAGAGAGAGAGAGAGAGAGAGAGAGAGAGAGAGAGAGAGAGAGAGAGAGAGAGAGAGAGAGAGAGAGAGAGAGAGAGAGAGAGAGAGAGAGAGCACTAGCAGATTGCAGCATTCTGAAGCCTGTCTGCACAGAGATATTTCATAGACTTCTGTCAGGCTGGCAATTTCAAAAACACATAATTATCAACAAAAGCACAAAAGCTTGAGAAGACATTGGTTTAATTAGGAGGAATGTATTGCCAAATTTCAAACACGCCGCTTAAGAGAGAGAAAGAGAGCTGTTAGAAGTTAATCAACATTAGCCTTAATGATAAGGCCTCTGAGAAAATGTACAGACACAGAGCGCCGCACAAAACCACATTGTTTGTCTTGGGTTTCCAAGAAATTATCCTTATTTCGCCTTAGAAACAGAAAAAAAGACAAAAACACATCATCGACTGTCTGTTTCTACGTTCTCTCCCACTGCTTGTCAGAAGAAAGGACAGAAAGGAGGGGAGCGCGAGGCGCCGAATCGGTCAGCAGACACGCGCTTCCCGCGCTTCCAGCAGCTCGCGCTGTGCAGATAACGCGGGAATGTCAACGGTTTGACAGGTTTCAGACGTTTTACTCCCTTTCATCTCTGCCGTTGACAGCGCGGTTTAAAGCTCTTTTTGTACTTGTATCTAAATTTGTGTTTTTTGGCTTGAGAAACCACTGAGCGAAACGCATGTTTTCATGGGCTCGTGAGGGAGGGAGCAGATGAAAAGCTGTTTTAGTCTAGTGTGATCTGAGGTGAATACTTCGGCATGCAACAAACAAGGCTAATTTGAGGGTCTAAACAATTAGTCATCAAACAATGGTCACATATATTTTCTTCAGTGATATGTTCTCCAATTTGTTAGGTAGTCTCTAACACAATTAATAATATAGGCTAATTCCATAGTATTTTTTTAAAACTATGATTGAATTAGGCTATAGCCTAACCACAGGTAGGCCTAAGTTATCCTCTCATTAACTTACCTGTTACTATAGTGTCTATTAAACATTGCTGTTTGCCATCAAATATATTTATGACAGGTTGGTAATAACTGCAACTCTCTAAAATATGTATTAATAAATTAATATGAATCATTCATCAAAATACTACATTTAGCCTATTGTTAGAAATTAGGTGTTGAAACTAAAGTGTTCTGTTTTTCCAAATATTTCATCTGTAAATCATTATAAGTAATGCTGTCTATTAATGTTATTGCAAATAATCTGCAATCTTAATGTAGGCCTAATATGTTTTCCTCACATTGTTCTTCTATTTTCAGACCTCATTCAGACTTCTTTTTCAACAAAAGCTGTAGGATTGTATGTCTGGGAGGAAATTGCAACCTTGTGTGTTTGTGGATTGTCTCTTTATGGAAGGTCGTTAGCCATCAGTGACTTTACACAGGTAATCATTACACTAATCTTTACACTAAAAAGTTAAACTATGCTAACAGCAAAACTTATTGACAATGTCAATATCAATATGGAAACTCACAAACAATGCCTAATTTGACTACTGTGAAAATGTTTAAATGGTGTGTTTTGCTTATTGAGCCCTTGAGCCATATAAACATACATCATCCGATCAGGGCCCCCTGAAAAAAACACCCTCCACCAATGTCATATACTTTACAATAGATAATGGAGGCCCACACATAACAGAAGATGCTGTTGTTGTAAAACCTTTATTTTAAAAGTTAAATGTTTAGGCCTATATAAAAATTATAACTAGGCCTAATAAAAACTAACAAAAAGCAAGAAATCGTTAAATAATAATAGAATCAATTTAAAAAAAAGTAATAGCAAAATAATGTTTTTTTTCCATCAGTCTGTTATAATTCATAAATCAAAAAGTAAACATTTATAAATTGACAAGAATGCAGTCAAATTTTGAAAATAAAACCATTTATTGTCTTATTTTTTAATAAATATAATATGGAACTGGTAATATTATTAAATAAAGCGAATACATATAGCCTATTCATCTAAGTGCAGTGTGTTGTATTCGTGTTTTCTTGATGTATTAAATAGCCTACATCACCAGCCGGCAGGTCAGATGCATAATGCAATGCGTCATGACTTGTGTCAATTTTTTTAAACTCTATTTACAATAGTGTAAAAAGACAGGAATTTTGACCACGCAATCATTTGGTCGATTGTGGTGCGCACCGGTAATGAAAAGTAGCCGGCAGGCTGTATATGGAAGTTTTCTTATTCCCAGCGAAATAACAATACAACCTGTCTTTAAGAACGTCTTGATCGACTGGGATACAACAACTATCCTGGCCTCCCTCTCCTTCTTTTCATGGCGTTTCTGGTACCCTGATTGATTTATGTTTTCTTTTCCCTGACATTTTTCAGTCAGTTGGCCTCCTGCTCTTCCACCTAGCTCATCGTTATCTTCAGGCAGCTGCCGCCTCAACTCTGATTGGTTCTGTTCATGAGCTGGGGTGGGACTTATAATTTTATTGGGTCCATCTTTATGTTTGTCACTGACTGAATATATAATAAATACTTTAGATCGGACTAAACCATTTTTATGGAGGTAAGAGAAGCAGATATTTGGAAATATATTTAACCAAATTGCATGTTTTTGTAGTTTCCATTTAAATATCAGGCATTCAACTAATATAAATATTATAATTATTCATACAACAGGGGCCTATATAGTATAACTGCTGGATTTTGTGGGGCCCCCGCTGCTATAATTGTCACCACCTTTCACCCCACTATTGCCCTGCATCCGATATTTGTCCTGGCTGGAAAAGCTAGAGACTAGCTTTTACTATACCACTCAGTTAGCCTAATGATTAATTACATTACATGATTCCTACAATATTTTAGCAATATCAAAATTATTTTTTTACAACATGACCAGAGAGAACATCATAACGTGTCTGAGCAATTATTAGGCCTTTCTGGGTTGGTGTGAAAAATAAATGAAATGCAAGCTACACCACAGCGCTTCACACAAGAGCAGCCTTAAGCATTTGTTGAAGGAGCTCCTCAGTATTTTGTTCTCCTTCTTCACTCTTTTTCAAAGGCTACCTTTTACTGACCTCAATTTTAATCAGTACTTACTGACCCTGTCACCTGGTCATAATCTCCAGTGTATTGGATTTAGCAAGGGTCTATATTAAGATTCAGGCCTTTGGCTAAGGTAGACGTTTTTTAATTTTCCTGTGACATTAAGACACCGTGGCTGCAGGGCATACTCATGTGCACATGAAACCCTGCAAGAGGAACAGGAAAAGCTTAGGGTGTCTGTCTCTGAGTAGAGAGCAGAATTGTTCGCAGGGGGCTGCAAAGCACCAGGCTGGTGAGATTCCCTGAAATATTAAGAGAACATGACACTTACTCCATTTGTGCGCATGCACACAAAACACACACTCAAATTATGAATTTCATCTAATATTATTTCAGGAAACACTCAAGCTCTTGTTCTCAGTCGCCCTCCAATCGCATGAGATCATGTCGGCAAGGAGAAATGCAAAAGTGGAATGCTTGAATACAAAGTTCATATCTACTAATCATTTAATTATGATCGGAAAATCTAATGAAGCGGAAAGATTAATTAAGTGGCATTTCCTTGATGCTCTGATTGATTTAGAATTACAGGGTTTTTTCTCAAGAAGCTCAATAATAATTAATAAATTATTTAAATAAACTTGAACGTTGCCGGTCTGATGCATGTGACACTTTCCTATCAAAACAAGCCTGCCACTGAAATAGAAATAATGAAATCATCTTCAAAAGTGCTCTTAAGTTATGATTATTAATTTGCAAAAGTGAAAAAACACTTATCTAACAATTAGTCTTTTTGTAGCAGTTAATTTCTTACCAATATGACAGTGTAAATCTGTTTTCATAACTCTACAGATGTAGATCTAAATAGATCATTAAAGAGAAATATATCAATAAAGAAATAAACGTCCAATAAAGAGACCACAATGGTTAGTACGTCTTTGTTGTGGTGAAAATAGTTACAGTGAAAGTGAAAAATATAATTAAAACCAACAGTCTATGTAACTGACTTAGAAAATATCTCTCCCACAGCCTAAGCATCTTTATTTATATCTGCATCTTTACAGACTTGCACTCCAAGGTGCTTTTTCCTTGCAAAGGTATTTTGCATGATGCCTTGAAAACAGCAGTAGCATCAGACTTCGTATCAGCATGATCAGAAGAGAATAAATGGTGCATGTCAGGATACAGCATGTTTAAACAACATTTAAGCTGTCATCAGACCCAATGTATGAAGAGAGAAGGGCAAGTATTGTCATTTACGTTTACATGTATTCATTTTGAAGATGATTTTATACAAAGCAACTTACAAGTGGAACACAGCAAGTAATTTATCATAAGAGTCAGCATGGACCCAGCCAACATTATGCAAGACATGAGGCGATAGGAAATACTCCAATCATTTATTACAACTGATTCTCATTTTGCAGCTGGTTCAGGGCCCTATAGAAACAAAAAAAAATTGTGAGATAAAATAATTACGAGCAAACAAGCCTAATAGAGAGACTAAACAAAAAAGGTTCAGACACCAGCCCTCAACTACAGTTACATGTTAACAACATTCATCACCATTTTTTCAGGATGTGTAGAGGGAGGATGTAGATGTGATTAGCATCCCGGTTGAGAAGCCGTGGTAGTGCTTTAGAATGGCTGTCATGAAAAGGAGTGGTGGCGTGACAGTGATGTATGGGTCCTGGAGCTGAGCAGTCTTTGCCTGTTGATTACCTTGGCAACTTGAATGCAGAAACTGCTGAATCTGTTAGTTAAAATGCTCTAGAGTAAAAAATACATATATGTTTTATACATAACTGAATAATGTTTACAGGTGTCATCAAAAACATGTCCAGGGTGAAATTATATTATGCTTAAAAATCAAGTGTTGCGTTAGTTCTGGCAGGTCACGCTAGTCAAGCTCGCATCAGCTGACTCTCAGCTGATACACGTCTACCTATAGGAATACGATGCCTATCACCGTATACATATATAAGCTCCTTCAGTATTATCAGCAGCTATCACGTTTCTCAGGAGCTCATTACCCACCTCCTCCTCTCGTCAGCAAGGATTTGACATTTTAATTCCCCTAGAATCAGAATAAATTCTCAAATTGTTGTACTTTAAAATCTTGAAATAATGATATCTGCAAACATTCATGTTGGTTCTGTTCTGTTTACCCTAAGGGGGTTTATTCCTGCTCTCCCTGCTCTCATCCATGCTAGGCTGCACTGATGCGCAGGGAGTTCTCGCCCAGAACGGAACCACACCGCCGATCCAAACTGTATGTTGATTGTCAATCGTATTTGACCACACTCCCCTGACCTCAAGAGGCACGCTGGTGGCTGCCGTGTTCAGCGTCCTTGTTTGCGTGCCTGCCTCTCACGCCGGAGACCCCGGTTTGAATCCGGCTTGGAGCAGGTCGAGTAGGACCGGTTACATATGCAATCATCAAAAATTAAACATGAAGACAGTGGGACACCTTGGTCTTTTATAAAGCTTTCGAATCATAAACTCTGCAATGTCATAAAAATGATCCAGTATGACACATGAAATGGGGTTGACAGTTAACCATTTCACCCCTTTAGCCCGGGCTGCTTTGGCTGGAATAAGGATGAGCTGAGTCTTCTGTCTCTTCACATTTGCTGTGTAGTATTAAAAGAGAACATCTTTACCACCAAACATCGCCCTGAGCAAGACTATTGACTCTTATCTCAAGGAAGAAATGGATCAAATGAAATATTAGATGGCCAACAGTTCCCTGCAGCCAGCCATGGTTGAGGTCCCACATTACTGAGCGAATTGCAGCGCCATGCTGAATTGTGTCTGGGTTGGGGAGGATGATGAGGTGCTTTGCCAGGGCGAGCCTCAGGTGCCAAATGTGGGGTTGAGAGAAAAAGTAGAGTAATTCTCCCCGCTGGAGCAGACTCTCACAGTTTAAACACCCCAGGCACTCGGCCATCTTCGTCTCACATAACAGCATCTACACGGCCATTTCTACTTGCATGCACTTCTTCAGCAGTTTAGCAAGCAGGAGAAAGATGGTATGAGTGAGAGGAAAAATATGGAGTAAGAGACGAAGTGAGAGAAAGACAGATAGAAAGAAAGAAAATGAGAAAGAAGGAGAGAGATAAGACTGCAAAACTGGGTCAAGGACTCAGTTCAGCCATAATTACAGAACTCCCAACACCACAAGCTGGAAGATCAATCCGGCATGGGGTTTAGAAACCTATTGTCTCTCTCTCTTCTCTCTCTCCATCCCTCTCTCTCTCCTTGTGAACGAATCTGTTTTTGCAGGATTTTCAGTCCTGCCTTTTGCCATCAAGCCCTTTAATTAAGATTAGGCTACAGCTCTCACTTCAAACTCCCAGCACCAGAACTGAAGCATTTTAAGGTGAATCACACGACAACCTGTCCAGCCCATATTTCCCCCCAATTCTAAGGATAAAGCCATTAAGCAAATGAAAAAAAAAATGCAATGGGACATTATTTTCAATGACAATTACAGAGTTTAATGTGTCTGGACATTTTTTACACCATTTATTCTCAATATTGATTCTCATTAGATTCTTATTACTGTAATACACCATTTAATATGAACTGATATATATATATATATATATATATATATATATATATATATATATATATATATATATATATATATATATATATACTGTATATATAGGGCCTAAAACAAAGTTTTTGCCACACCTGCCAATATGACTTGAGAAAATTTACAGGCTAAATTTTTTTTCCAGCCATGACACAAAAACAGGCAGTTATGACACCAACATTTTAGATAGTAGTGAAAATTCACAATCCTCTATTCCAATTTCGATATTTAATAGCTTACATTTTTAAAGGGGACATATCATGAAAATCTGACTTTTTTCATCTTTAAGTGCTATAATCGGGTCCCCGGTGCATTTACCAACCCAGAAAACGTGAAAAGTGACAACCCAACTTTGTTTTGGTAAGCCTTTCTGTGCAAGCATGTCAAAAAAATAAGCTGATCAGATTTCGTTCCCCTTCTGACGTAGGAAGGGGATCTTATTATAATATTACCGCTCCTTAATCTGCACGTTTGCACCCACGGCACCGCCATTTGATTCTAACGCAATGGCAAAAGTTCAAGCAAAGCATGAAAACGGATCTGTCGCACAGGACACTATTTAACCAAAAAACATCACAGATGTCTTTTAAAGATCTCAGGGAACTGTGTCAACTTGCATGTACCGTCATGTTTAACTTTTACACAAGTTGATGAGATAAATCAATGTAACTCCACAACAACTACATAAATGTATCCACTAACCATTCAGAAACGTCCATGTGCAGTCTAAAAGTCGCAACCTCTACCCGAGTCTCTCCGTAAGGCTGCACTCAGCTACAGGCTATTTCTGAGGATTTGGATGAGATTATTCGTGTGTTTTGTTATTGCCAGAGTATCATGTAAAGAAGCGTCCGTCTTCTGAACGGGAACGGGAAGCAGCAGAAAACACATAAAAAGGGGCAAATTGGACAAGTTATAATAAATGATCTGGGGGGTATTTGAGCTGAAATTTTACAGACACATTCTGGGGACACCATAGATATTACATCATGTGAAAAAAGGGCATACTATGCCACCTTTAAATACAAGTAAACAGTCAGTAATGAAATCAAGCAATGGCAAACAAAGCAATACAACAAAGATACAAATAAAATAAAGAGTGCTCTTCAGGCAGGTCTAATAGTTTTCAGGTACCAAAATGTAATAAAGTAGGATAAATAACACTGCATAGTCTTCTTCATATCCTTTTTAAAGTTCACGAGCAGTGAGTGATTTTTTCCCCTTGTCCTATGTTGTTTGAATAACATTAAAAATGCAGATAGTACCAGGATTATTTGTATTTTAAGACCAAAATGCACGCACAGATCATGCGTTTTCTTTCTTAACATATGTTTACTTAAGACATAACCTACTATGTTTACTAGGATACTCTCCAAGTCTGGCATTTTTGTTTTACATAATTTTGAATGAACGCTGGAGGCCTCCGTTGGTAATTTTTTTACCAACGGTATTTCTCTTGAATATTTCACTTTCATCGATTAGGGGTGTTGAGAAAAGTAACATGGCAGAGGAGGCTAGCTTTCCTTGGTATATCAACCAATCATTGACAAGACGTAAATATTAGTCTGAACTGCAAGAAGTTGCCGACTCAGACACATGGTCAGACTCATGATGTGGAACGGGCTTCGGGCCGATGACTCCTTCCGACCTCTTCCTCGGTTCGGGCTCGTCCATCGCGTCGGGTTTGTTCCAGCAGGGGGCCTGTGTCTCCAGAATACCTGGCCAGCTTGCCTCTCCCACCTCCTTAAAGGGCACATATCATGCTTTTAAATCGTTCCTTTTTACATATTAATCATACATTTGTGGTCTATATAAAGCGGAACAGCAATGCTTGGGTCTAAATTCCTCATTATTATAGCTCCACTGGCCCCTTTTATACCCCTTTTCTGATGTGCGTCTGAGAGCAACTCGTTTTGGTGCGCTCTCTTTAAATGCAAATGAGACGCTTCATACCCCGCCCCCTCTCCCGGTTGCAGAGGTGACACTCGGTGCAACTCCACCCCGTTCGGCTATTTTTGTATTAGTTCATATTTTGATTAGAGATATACGATATCTAGCGGCACAGACACTTTTTATTCACACGTTAACAAAATGTCATCAACGGAAGACTTGTCAATCAAGCCTTACATGTTCGAGCTAGAGCCGGACCCGGAGAGAGTTGAAAAAGAAGACGACGAACCTGCAGAACAACTTCTACAATACTGGATGTTTTACAATGACTATTTAACACTCACAAAACAAAATATAAGTTATATTATAAACAATTAAAGCAAATCACTAAAGTAACAGTGAACTTTTTGTGTTAATTTATCGTCTAAAGTTTATAGTCCAGGGATACAATTTTAGATGCATTTTTTTCTGTTTGTTCTGAACATGCTGAACACAATCTGTTAACAGTTTTGTTTTTATCTTTATTCCAATCATGTTTTCAGGTGTTCTTGTGGTAACTGTGCAACTATGCCAACTGAAGTTAGCTAAACCATGACCACCGTGTGTTTTAAGAAAGTAAATAACTTTATTTTTATTAATGTTATTTACAGCCTACCCTATTTACCTACCCTCTTGTAACTTCTGCATCCTTGAGCTTGGACTACAAAATCACAGCGAGAAATAAAAATGGCGGATTGCTCGAAGTGTTGGGCCGGGAGTCGATGTCCTTATTTGGCAGTTCCGCTGCAAATACTGACATAATTGTTAAAAAAACGTCATAGAGAATAGAAAAATCAGAACAGGTTGCAAAATATGACCAAAACAGAATATAAAGATATCAATGAAACACCTGAAGAGACTAATTTCAACTTTTCTGTACTTATAAACACTCAAAATATACAACAAAATGCATTTATGGGCTAAAAAAGCATGATATGTCCCCTTTAATCAGCCAGTTCCTCAGCTCCGCCTCTCCATTGGCATTGAGAACCTGCCAAGTGTCTTCAGGCCATCAGCTCCCCAGACCCAACGCTCCCCGCCGCCAACTTGCCTTCTCCTCCCTTTCTCTGTCCCCCCAGACTCGCGTTTCGCAGATTCGGCACATTCGGGGTACAAGCGCGGTGGTAGGTGGTTACAATCCAATCCAATCCATTTTTATTTATATAGCACATTTTAAAAAAACAAAGGTTAACAAAGTGCTGAACAAGAAATAAAACATAAAAAACACATATAAAACACATAGAAACACATAAAACAACAAGACTACACAGCTTTCATGCTGGGTTAAAAGCCAGAGCGTACAAATGGGTTTTAAGCCGGGATTTAAAACATTCAAGGGTCGGGGCCAATTTGACCTGTGTAGGTAGCTCATTCCACAGTTTAGGGGCTGCTGCTGAAAAAGCACGGTCGCCCCTGGTTTTTAACCTGTTTTTTTTGGAGTGACCAGCCGAAGTTGGTCAATAGACCTAAGTGACCGTGGGGGGGGGGGGGGTGTAGACTTGTTAGAGGTCTGAGATGTAGTAAGGTGCCAACCCATCCAGTGACTTAAAAACAAACAACACATTCTGTGACATCAAATTTTGGGTAGGCTGTGCCTCCACTGCCTACACTGATGAGCCACCCCTGCAAACCCCAGGCTCCTTATGATGAATTCAAATTAAAAAATTACCCCCTCAAGAAGCATTACGACGTAATTGGCTCTCGCCTGCTTCATCACAGATTGCTACATGGCGTGTTTCCGGATTCATAACTTAAGTGATTAATAACTTAAATAATTGGATTAATAACTTAAAAACTTTAATAACTTAAATTCTGCTCTGTACCTCATACAAAACTATTATATACCACCAGAGAGGACTGCGATTGCAACTCAATTTCATTTGAAAGACTTTTGGTTCCGCTTTTCACATTTTCGCAATAAATAAATTATGATGATTACACTTGTCTGTCTGTTTTGTTTTTCTTAATAACTGTGCAAAGTTTTAAGAAATGGTTATCGGTAGGTTTAGGGGTAGGATTAGTGAATAACTTTTTAATGCTATATTTTTATTTTTATATTCAGTAAAAGGGGTATGTTTTGGTTTGGGAGTAGCAGGGCTCTATGGTAACTTTAGGAGCACTTGTACTTAAACTTGTACTGTTTAACGTTACCTGTTAAAGTTACCTGTCACTGATATTTTCTGCTTCTTACAAGGAACAACAGCACCAACATCTTGTTCTTGTTCAGCGTCTTGTTCTTTTTGTTTGAAGCTACCCTGTTCTGCCTCATTTGAGACAGAACTTTTAAATGAAAATGTGATACTCGTCATCCCAACACAAGACAATTTCAATGCCACAGTCGTCTCAAAACTTTTCCGTGCCGCTTGGTTGACTGGCATTAAAAGCAACTGATCGCAGTGCGGAACGTCACTGTTGATACGTGACGTACGTGTAAGGGCATTTTGGAGTTGTAGTTTTTAGTTTTGATTGGATCAGTCGCACAAGTGCGCCTAATAGTATTGAATAGAATAAAATGGTTGCCCACAGAAATTAGCCGCAAATGCGACTGAAATGGTCTCACTGTAGAGCCCTGAGTAGGGTTAAGAGATTATGATATGAAAGATTCGTAAATATTTAACGTTAATAGCTGTAAAAATGTAATAATGCTATGTTTAAATCTTGCTGATACGTCCATATTGTACGTTTCAGCATTTATCAAAACGTCCTTGAAAGTTACATATTAATATCTATTAATTTAGAATGAGACCAGGCTGGATTGACAGTGTGTAATTGAGCATTTTGGAGGTACTAAAACATGTTTCATTTTGTTTATGCCAAATAATGTTTTTAATTATGTTTTGTAATTTTGGGGTGACATATGACCTGAACACGTTCTTAAAAAGCTTTCCTTAGAATAGCACACCTCAATTGTGTCCTCTTGACAAAATTACCAAAACTTTTATTTCCCAGCATTGTGGCTTTTCACAATAACTGCACATGTGTGAGGAGCTTTAGAGGAGCTGACAGAGGCTGATGTCAAAACGGCCTCTGGCAGTCTATCGTGTTTTATGATCCAGGGTTAACACTCCATTCCGAATATCTCTTTGGAGACCCAAAAGAAATGACAGTAGGCTACAGTGACTGAATGCGATGCCACAGGTCAGACTGCTGCTGCCGTGTCTAATGGATTCTCATGCGTCGCCCTGACATTCACATTGGCAGGTATTATTGACAAAGAGGCAGTTCAGCGATAAATTTTATACATGAAACACTTCACGTGGCATTGAGTGCTGCATCTGAGTTCTCTCTGTTGCCTAGGGGCTGTGATACCGCAGAATGTCCATTTATAAGGATCAGTAGACAGCTTCATCATGTCTGAAGTTATACCAAAAACGATTAGAGATATATGAAAAATCGTATTTAGGAAAGTAGATTCTTTGTATGAATAAATAATTTGTTTTGTTAAAAATATGTTGCAAATAGTTTAGGATATCTTTAAATGTTTTTTTTTTAATCCACAAAAATGGATTCATAAAATATAAAGTGATGTTGCCAAACAGACCATTTTTTTCAAATTATATTTAGGAAAGTAGATTCTTTGTATGAATAAATAATTTGTTTTGTTAAAAATATGTTGCAAATAGTTTAGGATATCTTTAAAAAAAAAAATTTAATCCACAAAAATGGATTCATAAAATATAAAGTGATGTTGCCAAACTGACTATTTTTTTCAAATTATTGAAAATTAATTAATTAATTTAATTTCATTAATAAAAAATACAGTGCCATGAAACGATGTTGTTATTGTTAACTAAAAGTAAAACAAAAACGGTAGCACTTTATTTTACAGTCCTGTTCCTCATGTATAATAATACTTGCAATAACTGGGTAATGACTACGTACTAACTCTGAACCTACCCCTAAAACTAATCTTAACCTACCTTACCAGTAATTTCTTAGGTAAGTACACTGTAAGTACACGTAACGTACTGTAAAATAAAGTGCAACCACAAATACAATATACAATCTGAAACAAAACATAAATATTAGATGGAAAACTTAACTTGTTTATTTTCAGCTATGTGCCAATGCAACAGTTCTCATTTAAATAACTAAAACTAAATAACCTAGAACTTAAGAACTAGATAGACATATGTAAAAACTAAAAACTACAACTATGAAACTGTTACGTAAAAGTGGTATAATAGTAAATCGCACGACAAGGAATAATTCTAGGAAACAGACTTTAATCATAAACACTCAGGAACCAGGAGAAAACCACACAAACATTAATGAGAACGGACGAAGACCGAGGGAGAACACAGGGACTAAATACATGTTGCAAACAAGGAAGCTTAATCAGGTAATTAACAGGACACAGGTGAATGAATTGACTTATCAAACAGATTGGGAAAACTAGGACACAAAAAACACGACAGTTACCTTTTCAAAAAAACTTTTTATGGTTTCTGCTTCATGTATGCTATGAAACAGAAATCATAAAAAGGACAAAAAACAAACAACAAAATAAAAAAAATGAAAAAAACGTTCAAATTAAAATGACAACAAAAAAAATATAAAAATTCAAAATATTATCAAAAACTATAATAGTATATCAATCATTCTAAAATAACTGATTAAAAGTACTAAAATGACTAAAACTGAAATAAATAACTGAGATCCCATTACTGTCTATGTAATGTCTCCTTCAGGGAACAACACTAACCGAGACATTTTCATTTTAATATTATTACAGTCAGTCACGTTCTACGTTGCATCGACAGCCTGACCTTGTGGGGTGTTTATGGAAAGCATCACAACCGCTGACCCTTCTCAGTGCCCCGTGTAAATTGAACATACCGGAGTACCTGGTGGGCCGGAAGGACAGACCTTTCCAAGGGGAAGGTCGATAATTGCAGTTCCTACCTGATTCACCCAATTCAGCCTCAACTGGTTTGATAACACTGGGGAAGTTTGAGTCCAGATGGAAAGGGACGCTACAGAGACCACATCCTGCCTATACTGAGGCAACATGAGGAAAATACACATAGGAACTGACCCATGGGGCAGTGCTTCATAAGATTTCTGCGGTAGGTCCTTCCTAGACAAGGATGGAACCTTTACCGTTAAAGAGACGTCACATAGTGGGTTTACTGACAGGGAAACGTACCGTGGTGGAATAATTATATAATATTATATGAAAAAAATACATGGGATTACCAAGAGGGAACACAGTACAGGGGCTGACCGACTGGGCATGCATCTAGAGTACAGTGCCCGGTTGCATAAAGCACCTTAAGTGTAATTTTTCCTTAAGGTCACCCTTATGTTTCCCTTAAACCTAAGGGTGTTGCAGAAAAATACCCTTAAGTGTTACTTAACGTTTTTTTAAGTGAAACGTCATAAACACTTAGAATTTACCTTAAATGCTGTTTTTTCACTTAAGTAATCGTTAAGTGTTGCATAAAACCCCTTAACGGTAATTTCCCTAAGTATAACTTAAGGTTTGGAAATCGTAACCCTAAGAGTAACGCGGACAAAAATAAGACGACATGGCTGAATTTATGGAACCAGCTGAAGATCATAGGGAATAGGGAGAACCCCTTGGACCAATTTAGCGATGAAAAATTGTTGCAAGAATAGCGATTTGATCGACGCGCAATATTTGACATCGCTATGAAACTAGACGGCTGTCTGTCTTTCATTATACACGACTCGCATGTAAACTATCACAACGTTAAGAGTGTGTGGCTGACCCGTGCAGAAAAAGATTCACAGGGCTGATTCTGTGTTTTAAAAGGAATCATGACAGAAGAAAACGTCTCGGGTTATGACTATAACCCTTGTTCCCTGAGAAGGGAACGAGACACTGCGTCGAGAATCGACACTTTGGGGACGCTCCCTAAGCGTGCGCCTCTGAAGTATGAATGAAACTAATCCAATCCTGATTGGTGTTGCGTCGTGACGTAACATGTGACGGCATACCCGGAAGTATAAAAGTGACGCTGTCACAACACACACTAGCCTCGCGATGAAGCAAGGAGCTCAAAGGCCTCAAGGGGCGTGGCAGAACGACGCAGTGTCTCGTTCCCTTCTCAGGGAACAAGGGTTATAATCATAACCCGAGACGTTCCCTTTCGAGGGAACTCTACACTGCGTCGAGAATCGACACTTTGGGGAACGAGTGCCCACTAGGCCACGCACCGAATAGGTCTGTCCCGGAGTGAAACTGTCTAGGCACTCAGCAAGGACTGAGCACGTGTGCGCCAGGCGTACTAGGAAGGTGGAGACTGTAGAACCTGATAAAAGTATGCGGAGTAGCCCAACCGGCTGCCTCACAGATCTCCTGTACTCCCGAAAGAAGGGCCCTAGAAGAAGCCATGCTTCTAGTTGAATGAGCCCCTACGGCTAAAGGTGAAGGCAAACCGCGCACCTTGTAAGCCTCAGAAATAGCCTGAACTATCCAATTACTAATAGTTTGCTTGGATGCCGGGAGCCCTTTCTTAGGTGACCCAAAACATACTAATAACTGGTCCGACCTTCTCCAAGAAGAGGACCTCTCAAGGTACACGCTCAAAGCTCTGACGGGGCAGAGCAAATGAAGCTTCTCTTCTTCTGCCGACACATGAGGTGGAGGATGGAATGCCTGAAGGACTGTAGACCGAGCCGTGTTCGAAGGAACCTTAGGCACGCAGCCCGGACTCGGGTGCAAAAAGGCCTTTACTCTGCCAGGGGCAAACTCCAAGCAAGCTGGTGTCACTGCCAGGGCTTGGAGATCTCCCACCCTCTTAAGTGAGGTAATGGCCAAGAGAAAAACCATTTTCTGCGTTAAATCCTTAGGCGAAGCCGACTCTAGAGGTTCGAAAGGGGCCAGGGATAACCCTTCCAGAACTATAGCCAGGTCCCAGGCAGGAACCCTAGACCTGGTTGCCGGCCTCATCCTCCAAGTACCGCGGAGAAACCGAATGACCAACTGGTGCCTCCCCAGGGGCCCATCACCTAACGGAGCGTGGAAAGCCGCAATGGCTGCCACGTACACCTTAAGCGTGGAAGGGGAGAGACCCGCAGAGAAACGATCTTGAAGAAATTGCAGAACTGAAGCCACCGGGCAGTTTACTGGATCTAACTCATGTTCTCTACACCAAGTGACCAAAACATTCCACTTGAGGCCATATAATCTCCTAGTAGATGGAGCTCTGGAGCTAAGTATGGTTTCAACCACTCCAGCTGATAGACCAGCATTTAGGTACTGAACCCCCTCAGAGGCCAGACCCACAATTTCCACAGCTCTGGCTGAGGGTGGAATATTGTGCCCCCCGCCTGAGACAACAGATCCCTCCTCAGAGGAATCTGCCATGGCGGAGCTATCAGGAGTGATATTATGTTTGAAAACCACACTCGGGTCGGCCACATTGGGGCAACCAGAAGAAGACTGATGCCCTCCTGACGGACCCTCTCCAGGACTCCCGGGAGCAGAGCGATCGGGGGAAAAGCGTACAGGCGAAGCCTCGGCCAGGCCTGTACCATGGCATCCAACCCCAGTGGGGCTGGAAGTGAGAGGGAGAACCAAAGTGGACAGTGGGACGTCTCTCGAGACGCAAACAGATCCACTTCCATTGGTCCAAACCTCTCTCATATCAACTTCACCACATCTGGATGAAGTCTCCATTCCCCGGGCCTCAGCCCCTGCCTCGACAGGATGTCTGCTCCCTGATTCTGAACCCCCGGAATATACATTGCCTTGATAGACAGTATTTTCCCCTGGGACCAAAGAATAATCTGATGCGCCAGTCTGCACAGAGGGCGCGATCTGAGTCCCCCTTGTCGGTTCAGATAGGCTACCACCGACGTATTGTCTCATCGTACTAAGACATGGTAACCTTTGATGTCTGGGAGGAAGCTCCTCAAAGCCCTGAAAACAGCCATCATTCTCTAGGCAGTTTATATGCCAAGAATGATGATGGTCCTGCCACAGACCCCTGGCAAAGCGGCCGTCCATGACCACGCCCCAGCCAGTGAGGGAAGCGTCTGTCGAAATGGATTTCCGGCGACATGACACTCCCAACACTGGCCCTTGGGATAGGAACCAAGGTTTCTTCCATATTTGCAGAGAACGAAGGCATCTGCGCGTTACACTGATTAAACGAAACGGATTCCCCTTGGGAGAAAACCCCTTGGTTTTTAACCACCACTGAAGGGGCCTCATGTGCAGAAGGCCCAAAGGAATGATGTTGGATGCCGCTGCCATGAGGCCCAGCATTCTTTGAAATTGCTTTACAGTGATGGCCTGGCCCAGCCTTAACCCAGATACCATCGCCAGAATTGACTCGACACGTGCGGGAGACATTCGTGCCTGCATCGTAATCGAGCTCCACACGATTCCCAAAAATATCGTGCACTGGGATGGTTCTAGCACACTCTTCTTTGCATTGAGTCTCAACCCCAATTTCTGAATGTGGCCAAGGACGACATCTCGATGCCGAACTGCCATTTCTCGAGACTGGGCCAGAATGAGCCAGTCGTCGAGATAATTCAATATACGAATGCCTTGAAGTCTCAGTGGAGCAAGGGCTACATCCATACATTTGGTGAATGTGCGGGGAGAGAGTGCTAGGCCGAACGGAAGAACCCGATATTGGTAAGCTTCGCCCCCGAAAGCGAACCTCAGGTATCTCCTGTGACATGGAAGGATGGAGATGTGAAAATAGGCGTCTTTTAGATCTATCGTGACAAACCAGTCCTCGGATCTGATCTGACTCACGATTGCAGGAATGGTTAACATTTTGAACCTGAACCTCCTCAGAGATCGGTTCAAAACCCTGAGATCTAGAATTGGCCTTAACCCCCCATCCTTCTTTGGAACTATAAAGTACCGGCTGTAAAACCCGGACCCCTTGTCTAAAGGATGAACACGTTCTATGGCTTCCTTTAGTAGCAGAGTCTGTACTTCTTGTTCCATCACCTGAGCCTGCTCTGGAACCACTGTAGTTTGCACCACCCCAGAAAACTTTGGGGGGGGGGGGGGGGGGGGGGGGTGCGCAAACTGCAGTCTGTACCCTGATTTTATTATATGCAGGACCCATGCAGATATGTTGGGAAGATGATACCATGCCTCTACAAAATCTACTAGGGGTACCAGCCTCTCGAGACTGGCCTCTGGTGTTTTTCGAGCATCTTTCTCGACTTCCTGAAGCGGAATACCGGCAGGCTGTAGTCGATACGGTTCTTTTAACCATAACTGATGCTTTTTCTTTATTAGAATATTTTCGCTGGAACGAGATGCGGCCCGAAGCGTCGTTGACGGCGGGCAATCTATATCGATTCCTAGAAGGCTCCGCTGCGAGAACAACCTCGGTTGCCCTGCAGTGGAGGGGACAGCCCTCAGAGGTCCTACCACTTCGGTCAGGACCTCTTCCCCGAAGCCCTCCTAGCCTGAATGACTTCCCTCAGGTCGCCTCTCTGGCTGGAGGACTTCGATTTCTGAGAGCGCTTCCTCTGTTGCCAAGCTCCAGGAGGAGGGGCTCTAGAGGAAACGCTCTCATTTCTGCTCTGCTCGGTGTGAGGAGCTGGCTGATGGCTGGGGCTGATCACTCGGCCCCACCCTACTTGATTTGGACTTCGCCTTACGGGGGAGGTACTGCTGTAACGCCGCAGATTGCTTCTTCGCCTCCTGAAACCTGTCGACGACCGATGTAACGGCGTCGCCAAACAGGCCAGAAGGCGAGAGCGGTGCATCCAGCAGAAAAGACCTATCCTTATCTTTGATACCAGATAAGTTCAGCCACAGATGTCTCTCCGTAGCTACCATAGCTGCCATAGAGCGGCCAATGGCACGGGCCGTCTCTTTTGTGGCCCGGAGAGACAAATCTGTGGCCTTCCTCAACTCTGCAATATCTTCAGGAGTCGGCCCCTCCCCCTCATCCAAATCTTTCAGGAGGTCGGCCTGGTATGCCTGCAAGATAGCCATAGTGTGCAGACATGAACCAGCCCGACCTGCCGCCATGTAAGCCCTGCCTATTAAAGCAGATGTATCTCTGCAGGGCTTACTAGGCAGCGCCGGGGTTTTCAGGGAAGATGCCGATTCAGGGGAAAGATAACCTGCTAAAGCTTCTTCTACTTTAGGCATCTTCCCATAACCCTGGTCCCGTGCCCCCACAACATTGCTGTAATCCACCACACTGGGACTGGAGACACGGGACGAGTGCGGTTTATCCCACGATCTCGAGATCTCACAGTGGAGATCGGGGAAAAACGGCAAACCCCGGCGCTGAGGTTGTGCTCTGTGCTGCAGGAAATGCTCATCAAGCTTACTTTTTGCTTGCGTTCCCTGCTCATCATGTGGCCAGCTGATGTTAAGTCTGGCCACCGCACGAGTCACAACCTCTATCAGCTCCTCATACTCTTGGCCGTGAACTGGCGCGCCAAAATCACTGTCATCCGCATCAATACTGAGCACATCCACTTCCTCAGAAGCAGAGAGCTCAAGCATTGGGACCTGATCGTGGGCAGGAGAAGCCGCGATGCGGGCTCCTGGACCACTCTCAGGGGCTACGGGATCCTCAAACGAAGAATGAGAAGGTGCCTCAGCAGCCTCATTCTCATTTAAAAGATCCCGCTGCGAGCCCCACGATCTCAATCGCCGCGCTGCCTCAACAGACGCGGGACCAGAACCGCGGGGAACGCGAGCCTGACCGTGCTCATCAAAGCACGCCAGCTGGGAGCGCAGCACTCTAATGGGAAGTGCTTCACAGTCAACACAAGCAGCTCCCTCGAGAGCTGCCCGTGCATGCTGCGCACCCAAACAATTCACACACAAAGAATGTGTGTCCCCACCCGTAATAAAACGAGGGCAAGGATGCACACATTTTCTGAATTGCTCGCTGGCCATAATAATAGATATAAGGACAAACAACACCAAATAAGACAGAGCGCTTGCTGAAGAGCGAAAAGCTAGTGTGTGTTGTGACAGCGTCACTTTTATACTTCCGGGTATGCCGTCACATGTTACGTCACGACGCAACACCAATCAGGATTGGATTAGTTTCATTCATACTTCAGAGGCGCACGCTTAGGGAGCGTCCCCAAAGTGCCGATTCTCGACGTAGTGTAGAGTTCCCTCGAAAGGGAACGGGTATGCTATGGAAATATACTCAGCTGTATTTCGAGACACAGAGCCAGAAGTGCATTCACAAAACCTAAACAAATGCCAAAGCATGAGATGGTGAACAACACTTGCCGCCACTTTCGGAGCTAACGCGGTGTTGTGTGATAGCGTCAGAGGACTGACACGTGATATTCCGACATGTTAGTGTTTTCCGTATCTATGGCAACAACAGACTTTTATAACGTGAATCCAGGATCGCTGTCGTGAAACACTTAAATGTTTCCCTTACCTAAGAGAACCATTTAAGAGATTATATAAAACACCCTTAAGTTATTCTCTTAGGTAAGGGTAAATCGCCCCTTAAGTATCATACTTAAGGGAAAAACTTAAGGTGCTTTATGCAACCGGGCACTGGGCCTAGTATCAGAAGCATCCGCCGCGTCTGCCGAAAGATGCAAACTCCTGCACTGTAGAGAGAGAAGAGAGGGATAAGAGTGATTAAGAAACATGGGGGGAACAGAATCCGACAGCAAACAATCCAGCTGTCGGAATCTGTTTCCCCACCCCAATGATGAGAGTGACTTCAAAAATGCTGATTCTACTCTGTGTGTTGAGGAATCTAAACCAGCATCAGTTTAAAGATTTATTTTTGGGGGTTTTTACTTTTTATAATGTTAGGACAAAATGTATACAGGAAGTGGGATAGATAGAGGGGGATGAAATCAGGAAAAGGCAGCAAGCTGGGAGTCAATCTCAGGTCACCCATAGCACAACAGCACTATATATCAGTGCACTGCCCACAAGGCTATCTGTGCCAAATATCCAAAGTCAGTTTTGTAAATATGAGAACCTCATTTTGTAAGAAAAATTAGGGGAACAGAATATGACGGCAAAAATCCAGCTGTTGGAATCTGTTCCCCCACCCTCATTATGAGAGATATTGATGTAGTGACTTAAAAGATGCTGATTCTATTCTTTGTTTGGATGAAGCTTAACCAACATCGGTTTAAAGATTTGTTCGGTGTTTTTGCCTTTTATAATGATAGGACAAAATATATAAAGGTGGGAGAGATAGAGAGTGATGGAATCAGAAAAAGTCAACAAGCATAATGGCACTATATGTCAGTGCACTGCCCACTAAGATAACTGTGCCTACTAGTCAAAAACAGGTTCCCCCACCCCCAGAATGAGAGATTAGGGGTGGGCGGTATGACCAAAATGATTTTTCACGGTATGACTAATTTTATTTCACGGTAATAATATATTTCACAATATTTATATATGTAGTTATTCTCGCAAAATAGACAAAAGGGCTTTGTATAATAAATAAACCCAAATAATTTAGAAATGAAAAGTACTTCACCTTGTTTGATTTTTCTTTTTCTTTTATTTGGTAAACTATTTTGATAGCTAAATATAATAAACAAAACACACTCATCAACATTTAGATGAACAGCCCCCAACTGATTGATATTAAATACAACTCATAGGTGCAATTCAACTTTAAATTAAGTGTTGCTGAATCATTTTTCAATCTCATGTTATTGCTTTAGTTTATCAATCAGTTTATATTATCTGAATATTTTATATTGAACTATTCTATTCATAATAAATTAGTTACTTCCTTTTAATTTGGTAGGATATTAGTAATGCTAATTAGGCTATGTTTAAATGCATGGGGCCGGCTCTAGCCCTTTGGTTGCCCTATAGGCGAGATTGAGTACCCCCTTAAAAATACTTAAAAATGATTAGTATTGATTAAATTATTCAAAAATGCTCTTATAGTCACTTCAAAACTTCAACAAGCAAATTATCACTTGAAGGATCAACTGTAATAAATTGTTCATACAAATCCTACAAAGGATGTTCAAGGATATTTCTATCATCCCACATAGTTGCATTGTACAAATACATTTTATCTGACCATGTAGCTTGTAGTATATTAATTACAATTACTACCACCACTATTATTATTAATCTATTAGGCTGCTACAAGGCTAAGGGGGGTTCGGGGGGTAAGAACATTTTGTGCATTTTAATGTTAAATTCATTATTCTGGTGCACTTTGAGAGTTCAAAATTAAAAGCTCCAACCCATATTCAGTGTGCAAATTTAACATAGAAAAATTCAAACCCTTTTTGCAGTGTCTGTCTACATTACACTACTACATAATAATAGTTATAATATTAATCCCAGTAATAGCCATATATTGTAAAACAATTTTTGTCATGTCTGCTGTCACCTGGAGCTTTAATCAAGAGAAGTTCAGAAGTGTTAAATACATCAAGTTCAGAAGTGACTAAAAGGAGAGCAGCAGTATGAAAACCGAACAGCAGCTACTGGTGTTGACTAAGTAGTTTATATTATACACACCTTGTAACTGCGTCATTATTTTACCATAGCCCAGAGAAAACTGACACACCGCACTCCCTCTCAGTGCGTATGCATGCACGCGTCTTTTGCATCAGTAAAAAATCTCATCAGGAAACTCCACAGCCTGCAATGTCATTGAGGAGTGAGAAGCCTATGGGGACTGATCCGGCAGGAGAGCCCCAACTAGAATCTCCCTGTGCATTAACCGAAGTGTCTGATAAACAACTGCTCTGCTCTGAAGCAAAATGCTGAATGAGTGAGTTGCCATATTTCCAGGGGAGTGGCAAGCCATGCAAATCTCACTTGCCAATTTCCACTGGCTTAAATTGACTAAATTAGTAAATTCCAAAGTCCCAGAACAACAGGAATAGACGGATCCGGCAAGTTAGCCGGGTCGTGAAAGTTAGCTGGGTTCCCATCTAAGTTGCAAATTTAATTCATGCAGATAATCAGAATAGGCTTTAGAAAACACTATATATGCGACTAAACCTGCATTTCCAACCCTTCTGTTCAATAGAACAAAATCATAATTTAAGTGATGACTTAAATATTAATAAGATATTAACAGACAAAACATGTCTAATTTCTGGGAATGACAGCACAGCAGTGTGTCACAGGGAGCACTACATGCGTTCATCCATCATTATGAATTTGCAATGCAAATCTAAGATTTCAAAAGTGTCAAAAAGATGACTCTTCAACAGTTTAAGTTTGTATTTGACCGATTCAACTCTACAATCTGGCTTTGGAATTTTAGAACTCACATTTTCAGAATGATCAGCAACATTTCAGATGTGATACTTCGTATACTAATTATTAGGCTATTCCAGTTATTAATTCAGTCACATACTTAAATACACATCCTACATTCCTAATAAATTCACTAGGATTTTCTTCTGTAAATATGTTTCCATCACAGTTTATGTGCATTTATTTTTGTCAAATAATAGGCTAAATGATCCACCTCAAGCGTGTGTACAAATTTCATTTGGAGAATTTTGTCCACATCTTGTGCAATATCAAAAAATACACATATAATTTTTCATAAAACCATTAAAGATGCGTATTAAATGCGACCCATTTAAAATACTATTAACATTATTGCAACAGCCAAATTAAGCCAATTTTTCCATGCATAAGTTTCAGAAAACCTCTTCAAAAATAACAGAAGTGCATCTTAGTTTTTATGCGAATAGCGGTCAAATTCAATTGATCATTGTAGCTTCATTTCTTCCCCTTCTTAATACTTTTTTAATACATTTATCATGGATATAGCAAGTTATTAATAACATTATCATTCTTATCCTTAATTTATTAAGCCCTGCTTGAAGGTGATTGGGCTCCGATAGTGAGATCCCACAGCGTCAGTCTGTCGACGTAACGTAGAACGTGACTGACTGATAGAGAACTGAAAATCTAAAAATAAAAGTTAATTCAAAATATTAATAAATACTATAATAGTATATAAATAATAATACTAAAATAACACTGGTATGAAATCATTCAGTACCATGGTATAAAGTACCACTGTATCATCTTTGGATACCATCACTGATGTGTTATATAACAATTTTAATATAAGTAGGCTACTGATAAAGAAGGGTGATGTTATTACAAGTCAACAAATACCCTAATATCCAGTTAAATCTAATTATTACATGGCTTGGTTGAATGCTAATGTAGAATGCGGTCTGTTATTTCTTGATTACAGACCGCTGCTAAGTATAACACACCGTTGCCATGAAAAACAGAGCGTTGCCATGGACACGGTATTCTTTAACTGAAGCACTACAATCGTTTTTAAATCAATAAACTCCTTTTTAAATCAATATTTTGTGTCAAATTATTGATTTATTTGGTAGGTAGCCATGTAATAAGCGGGATAATGTAGAGCGAAGCGATTGTTGTATTCGCTAAAACAACCGCCTCGCTCTACATTATCCCTTACTTAGCACAGGCAGGTAGAGCTTCCAAAAAACAAAAAAATAGCTTCTGCAACCATCACTTTTGCATATGCCTGATATCAAGAGATTGAACACTTCTGCATATGGCTCATACACAACAGCTGAACTGAAACCTGTCGGCATTTGTGTAAAGCACCCGAGTGAACCTCATCTCTCACAATGTCCCTGAGAAAGACCGACTGCACATAACTCTGGCCTGATCGGACAGGCCATTCTCTGTGTGTGATTGATAATGCCTGTTCGGTGTGAGGTGAAACACAATGGCGTTTGGCAGCCACCTGATTCAAATGGATTGCAGAAAATTAAATCGATGTGCTCTGCAGAGACGGGTTGCTTGAACCGCCTCCATCGGGACTGTCATCAATACAATTATTGATCCCAAGGGGAAAATGTTGGGCTGTGCACCAGACTAACTGATTAAAATTACCGCAGTGAACAAATGTGAGATTTGATTGGAGGAGAAAATAGCAGTTTTAAAACAATCTGTCATCAAGAAAAGAGGTTTCTTATACATGCTTCATGAGTCACACTGCTACAGAAAACTAATTAATGATGTACTTCCTTTTTTTCAACTGTGGAAAAAAAGCTGGCTTTGTGTTTAAATAAGCCAACCAATGGCTTGGACAAAGGTCCAAGCAGCCCGACTTCAGTAAAATGATAGTTTACTACCAAAAAAACATGGGAGTAGGAGGGTGTAATAGTTATTCTATAAAGTGTAGTCCAAGTCAAACGACAATTTGGCCTTCCAGTTGATGTTAACTGCTGTTGCAGATTCAAGTCAGTGAGTTGAGTGAATCCAATTTGTGAATGAATCATTCAGACCGGTTGATCAATTGATTATTTGAAAAGATTTCACACAAAAGAATGAGAGAATAACAATGGAAGTAGAACTCAAGGAATGGATGAGTTTAATTTGTAAGATAATTCATCATTCAGACTAGCTTTGAGCAGTTGATAAATCCATTACATTGAAAAGATCAAAAGAATGATTTGTTCACTGATCCGTTTCTGGAGTAAACTCAAGGAACCGTATCAGACTGATTCATGAATGAATCATCCAGACTGATATTGTGACATGGATCAGCTGATTCAGCAGAAAGATCTGAATAAAAAAAGAAAATCTGAGTCCTTCCCTGGTGAAAAAAAAGCTAAGTATATTTGCAGCCAGACTAATTATCAGTATACTTCAAGTGTGTTAATGATTAGTTAACTTGAAGTGTGCTATTTTGCTACAAACAACTACTTTTAAGTATATTTTAGTTGTAATTAAATTACCGGTATAGTAAAGCATAACTTTAAGTGTATTTAGTGTACTTTTGTGTACTAAATTGGACCAACTTCAAGTATACTTAGTTATATGCCTGTGTAGGGACAAATTACATGCTTGATTACTGATATTAAAGTGTACTTTATTTGTGTTACAAGTACATAAATTCATTATAAGTGTCTTCGAAACATATAAGCAATATACCATGTATATCATTGAAATTGAAACTCAAAAGAACAAATCATTTGCGAATGGGGCATTGCTATTTCTCTCATGAACCCTACTTCTCGGAGATCTATACTGCAGATATCAAGATTATTCTATAACTTCAAAAAACGTACATGGTACAGTAGTTCACAAGCCATATGGACAACTTTTATGATACTATTAGGGTGTTTTCTTGCCATTTAGAGTCCTCATTCAATTTCATTATAAACAAAACAGTTGCCATAATACCCATGCATGGAAGAAAGCCAGTAATGCAACAAAATAAGGTTAAGTAAATAATGACAGAATTTTTATTCGAGTGAACTATTCCTTTAATAAGTCATGTGGGGCTTGATGCTTGACAAGCTACAGTCTTAAAGTAGCTTCCTCAACACTAGATGTCATTTTATAGCAGACTTCCTTACCCTTGGGGACTCAATATTTTAAACAGTGTCGCAAGTCGCAGACTTAATTTCCCATGCACAATTACACTTTCTCTTTAGAGTCTTCAGCCGGGGGCAGAGGAGCTGGAAAAAGCTTTTAATGGAAGCGGGAACGGAGTAACAGAGTAATGAAGAGATGGGAGTTATCTCCTCCAACACTCTTCTTTTTCTTCACTGCCACTTTCGTTTATCTTTCTCATTACTGGCCTTAGTGTTTGTGTTTTATAATCGTTTACTGATATTACTAATATTTGGAAGGTCTGCTGCCCTCTAGAAAGTGCCTGGCAAAGCTTGTTGTTGCTGAGGCAGACTTTTTTGTGTTTTATTATGGAAAGCATGAGGAGACTTTGTAATCCTATCGACGCTTTGGATGTAAAACACTTTTCCCCACTGAAGCTTCTTCAAAACATTGTGTGTGCATTCTGTCCAGTCCAACACAGCAACACTGAGTTAGCCAATACCGTGAGTTTAGGGGCGGGACTATATGTTTAAATGGCAAATGATTAGCTTAAAGCTGCAGTCAGTAAGGTTTGCCTCTTTGTCGCCATCTCTGTTTGAAACCTTTAATTGCAGGTATTTGCAGAATTATCATCTTTACGTGGGTTGTGCATCGGCACGGCTCCTCAGCGCAGATTAATCTAATGTTGTCACTGATGATTGTCTTTTGGACCTTTCTGAATTACAGTCCACCATCAGTTGCTATGAGAGAAGGCTGAATTATACACCACCTGCATCATCCTCACATGCAATATACCCTACTCTCCTTCTTTATACAGTCGTGACGTAATGACGCAAAGATGAATGGCGGCAAGCTCGTACTATTTCCCGTGGAATCCTCCAACATTATTACATGCTTACTGTTGTGAGTCAGGCTAAGGTAAGGAGATAGTTTTGAGGCAGTAAGACAGCAAGGCTGGTTATGTACTTTCTCAAAAATAGATTTTGGATAATTTTTAACCAGAAAAAGTCACGGACTGCAGCTTTAATTAGAATATTTCTAAAAATATATTTTTAAATTGCAACGTTTTAAAAGCCCAAACACAATAAGCCAGGTTTTAAAGGAATAATTCACCCACAAATGAAAATTCAGGTATTTACAAGCCAGTGTGGCTTTTCTTTCTTCTGTGGAATTTAAAAAGAGATATTTTGACAAGTATTCACACTTTTTAAGACATTCAATATATTTTTGTAATGTAATTTTACAGTTGTACTTAATTATTTAAAGTATTACAATAGCAATTTCTTGATTTAATATTTCATCATTTTATATAACATTTTTGGCCAAATTGTGCAGCCCAAACAAGCACACAGCAAACCTTGTTTTTTAAGTTAAATTTTAAATTGAAATTGCAGTTTTATCATAAAAATCACAATTGATGATTCCCCCAAATCATGCAGCCTTATCATGCAATATATTTTATAATCTAGTTTACATTCAAGTTTATGTACATTCGAATAAGGTGTGTTTAAGAAAGAAATCCATATGAGATGATAAAATTATGACATTTGGGTGGGTGGCTGTACCTTTAAGTGCGAACTCTTGGCAATCTCAGGTGCTTTCACTAAACTGGGATCTTGATGATTAAGAATGTGGTTGATTTAAGCAGCGTCCGTGTTGTCGTGGAGTGGAGCTGATCTCGGGGTGAGGTGATGTATGTGTTTGTTGTTCTCTAGGCACGTGAGGAGAATCCCACTGGGCTGAAACCCTATTAGAACCTCAGCACTCAAGCTTATCTCATCTGATAAGGCACACAGAGACACGAGCGAGAACGAGAGCTCTCTAATGCACTTCTTCACTGATAGAGGAGCGAAAAGCAGGGGAGGGGAGAAGAGAGAGTGGAGGAATGAGGAGATGAGAGGTCTTCTGTTTGACCGAAAACTAAATTAAATGAGTAAACTCTGTCTAAAACAACCACATATCTACAAAAAAGGCTGATCCAGTGTTGCAAAAATGGACATGTAAAATTAATGTCGTCCTTCATCAGTAACCAGATTGCGAGAGACAAAATACATTTTGATGCAAAAAGACTGCTGCTGTGGGCCGCCCATTTGCCTAGAATGGGTAATTTGATCATCTTTGGCTGAATTTAGCTAGACAGAAAATAATTCAAGGTCCAAATAACCTACAATATTTTCCTTTGAGAGTAGTAAAAAGTCGTTTACCTCCACTCGTAAATCAATGAATGCAATTTCGAAATCTGGGCTGTTGGAAAACCTTATCAGTGACCTGATGCAAAGCGAGTGAAGAAAACTCACTCAAATGCCTTGCGCTCGATCAAAAATTCTCGTAATAAATCACTTTTGCGGATTGATTTTTTTGTCATGCATTTATGCCAACATTTGAGTATTTAACCAAATGCAGAAGCTAAAAAGATTTCAAGTTTTCTCCCCCCTTTGGCTCTGTATGTTCCTCTACAGCTCAAGATAGTCTGTATGAGTTAAGATGAGCATAAGCGCCCTTAAATTAACAGTTCCCTTAAAGATGAAAACATGCTTGTGGTTTATTTCAACTTTAAACAACCATTTAGATTTGTTGTCACTGACGTTAAATCTGTCACGGCATGTCTGATATGTATGAATATGAACAAGCACGAGCGAGATCGAGAAATCATTGCATGGAAGCAACTCAAACATTATGCTAAACTTCAGCTCATTCTTTTGTTCCATGAAAATCACATAGGTTTGAAAGAATATTATACCTTTATTGGTATAAGTCTCTAAGACTTTATAAATTGTTTATTAGCTGATCTGAAAACTGTAAGCTTTGTTTGTTTAAGCAGTAAGTTTTATATTTTTTATTTTTATTTTATTTTATAAATCTTGATATCTTAAAAAAAAAATCTTGAACCATCAGATCTCAAAATGGGATCTAGAACAGTGGTTCTCAACCAGAAGTCCTCAGCAAACCTTCAAAGGGGAATCAAAATTAAATAAACCTATTTAAATGAATATATTATTGTTATTAATATATTAAAACAATCTAACTTAAATAAAATGGTAAAAAAAAATGAAACGATATTTCATTTTTTCTTGTCAATACATGTTTTTTATTGAAGAACATAGTTCTTCAAACTTCTGGAATTTGAAATTTACACACATATATATATATATATGTGCTACTAATGCTTAAAACTCAGATGCTATCTTAGGATATTGTGAGACACATCCTTGATATTGTATTGTATGCTTATAGAGCGTCATATCAGCATACAAGAACCAAAAACCTCAGATAATTAGGATTTCTATCATAACACTGCCATCTACAGGCCCTTGTGAATACATGCAGCTGTGTAGCACCTGCGTTTTCCTCATTTGATCTCATCTGTTGTAACTAATTCACATTCTAATTACAATTCATGAGAGGAATGTGACAATCTGGGCTTGACCCATAGAAGTTGGCTCAGCGTATTGATACTGATCAAAAATGACAGCAGCACTGTTCCAGAACCGCAAAGACAGAGAGGAATCTAAAAGAGCGCAACCAGATAGTGAAACGCAGCTGAAATATGAAAGTCCTACAGCATGAAACTGCGCTTATTTAAATATAACACTCCTCTCTGAGATTCAGATTTATTTATAAACCACTCAAAGACACAGATAGAAAATATTCACATTACAGTATACACATTACAAAAGAAAGTCACAACCATATCAAGGGTAACAAAGCATTTTAAATCCTTCAAAGCTGATCAGGGTCAAATCAAAACATTTTTTGTTTAAAACCGAAATTATTAAAATAGGGAGGCAATTTTTAAAGGCTATATAGGTTTTAAAACATAAATAAATTAATAAATATGGCACTTAAGATGGCACTAATGTAGTGCATCAGAAAACATCCCTTTTTTAAGGGGGATCTTTAAAGGGATAGTTCACCCAAAAAATGAAAAATTCTGTCATCATTTTCTCAGACTCATGTAGTTTCAAACTCATATGACTGACTTTCTTCTGTGGAACGTAAGGAATTTTAATTAAACGTGTTTAAGAATTCTCTGGTTGCTCGTTTTCATGCACTGAATGGGAACAAAGCTTTAAAGCATTAAAATATTAGACACAAAAGATTCATAAAAGTAGTTCATACGACTGATTGTATTAAAAAAAGAGTGGCCAAGAAATTCTTTAGAAATTCTCTTTTTGTGTTTCACAGAAGATAGATATTAATACGGGTTTGGAATGACATGAGTGTGTAAAATAAAAATCCTTTATGAGTGAACAATTCCTTTAACATGTACAGAACAATCTCCTCATAATGGGCATTCAACAAACTCTCTGATTAACACATAAAAGTACAGATCTTCACACAGACAAACACACACACACTCACGCAACATGATGTCACATCCTGTTCCGGCCGTATGACATTTTCCAAGTTCTCCCGACAGCCTCCCGTTTCGTTTTTGTGCTGTTTAAACATCAGTTTTCCAGTCAACACCATCTCTGGTCTGGCTATTTGTCATGCTCAGCTTGTAAAAGTTCATGCTGTGGCATGAATGATGCCAGACGTCTGTTTTGAGCATTTTTGTAGCATTGCATACGCATGGTGGACTCACATATCCAAGTCCCCATCATATGCCAGAGCCAGTGCTTTCTGCGGACTGCTGCTGGGACTGTCCTCTGAGTTCTTACTGAAACGCAAAACATGTTTAAATATGTATAAACTCACTAAACTACCTAAGAAACCATTTGCATCATGATTTATTGCAGTTTAAACTATCACCACCAGAGTGCAGAACAAACATGTTTCATCTATGATATTTACCGATGAGGGAGGCATACATGATTTGTGTTAAAATCATATGCCGGTGGTTTATTTATGGGATAACGCTCATTCAGGCAGTCATTATCTGAAACTAAACTGATGGTCGGGTGATTTGGACCCCGACTGTTTTATAATGTGAGAAGAAAGAGACCATAGAGTGATATGAAGCACATTAAACTAGCGCAGCCATGTAAAAATCAGCCTCACCACAGTAGGAAGGACATCATGATGAGGAGGAGGATCACAACAAAGCCAGCGGCCATCAGCCAATATACCCACAACTTGACACGCCCATCTGTCAGTCAAAATAAACATGAACATTTACAAAGCATGGCTCAACCAAAGCATTCTGGTGGAGAAAACTGCCTCTCGACAACCAGCTGCCAATCAAACAATTCATCCAATCGAGTGCTGCAGGAATGACGTATTTTTCTAGGCCAAAACCTGGAAACCAGTTAGTATTTTAGCACTTCCGGTTAAAATGTTTTTGAATGAGTTATTGGTTAAATGCCTGAAATTGGGTCTGTGGTTAACACAAGTTTAAGATATTTTTTATTCTTTGACATAAAATACATAAGTATTTTTTGTTTGTTTGTTGTTCTTTTTAAAGCGTTTACTTGTCTTGAAAAAGTGCTAACAAGTGTCTAAATGGAACTACAGAGGTTGTTGAGACATTAAACGCCAACACACCGAACAGGTAAACTCATCAACTCACTATAGTCCGCTTCCTAATGTTCAAGGAAAATGTTCCTAATGCCTACATTTAGCTATTTTACTTCTGTAAATTGTATTTAAGTTTCAAAAATTCATAAAGGTGTGTTCATTTGTAAAGAGATAATCATTAAGAACAAAATGCTTGAGATCCAAAACATTTTTTTGTTGGTCACATAGCTTATTTTCTGCAATAATTTAAAAGCCAATGGAAAAATCCTATTGGGTTTGTGTGGAGGTTACCGGGGTGATGCTAACTTCTGCCTACAAGAATACATCATCACTGAATCAAGCATTTGGTTGTTAGTACCTGGTCCAAGAGGCTGTAGTGCCCAGTCCTTGATGAGGTTCTTGTTCCGAGTGTGCTCTGGTCTAAGACGTCCTGCGGTGGTTTTCACATCTGCCTTCTTATGGTCCAACCCTGGGGTTCTGGTACAGTAGTCAAGGAACCCATGAGAGGTCATGACCTCTGTGAAGCCCTTCTCACAACCACAAACTCCATTCTGACAGAAAGACAGAGAGCTTCTCGTAAAACAGAGTGAGTGGGCTGGATATTGAAATGTGCTACGTTCTTATGGAGACGTACAGTTGTTAATTGCAAGGCATTAGCGGGTGAGATGAAGTTGTGATATATGATAATAAAGGGTTTTACATCTCTTCATAACAGAGTGAAACACTGTCGTAAGTCACATGAAACCACACTTAGTAGACTCAGCATCTATCGAAGCTGATTTCCTTATAAAAAGAATATCATTCACTGCTGTAACGAAGATCCAAAGCTACCGTGTAACAGCAGCTGTGTTACCAATAGGTAACCAATCTCAATGTCCCTACCGTAATTAACACACACACACAAAAATGTAATTGTTAACCATGTTATTCATAACCATAACCTTATGATTAAAATATAATGACAATAATAATAAAACATTGTTTTACTTTATTTTTATATTTTAAATATAAACAATTATTAAATTATCCATTGTATTTGTTAAATTAAAACAAACAGTAATAAAATATATAAATTATTATAGTTTTTATACTTATAAATAATAATTATTAATATATATATTAAAACCACCCCCAAATTTCCATTACTGTGATGAAAAAAATATTCAAAACTGTATTGCATTTTTGAATTACAGCAATGCTTTTAAGCAAATAAGACAATAGTTTTCATTTTATTTTTTTGTTAATAATTTTGTTGTACTTTTGTCATTTTTATGATTTTTTTAATATCTTTATATAGCTTTAATTTTGTATTTTAGTATTTCATTTTTTTTCAGTTAATTGCTGACTTTTTAAAAAAAAAGTTTTTGATGTCATATTTATATATATATTTTTTTTTAGCTTTAATTAACCAAAGCAATGTGTAATAGTTTTACTTTAAGTTAACCATAACAATGAGGAGGCAAGAGAGCAAAATGTGCATCATTTAAAAAATACTGTTACTATTTTGTTGCTTTTAGTTTTGGGATGAAATAGGACCTGGACATGTTCAGCAGCCGGGATAATGAGTCAGATCAGTCATGTTCACAGGTCCTGTTACCTGTGTGCAGAAGGAGAAGGGTTTGTTGCAGGCAGGGAGACACTGTCGTACCGCAGACGGCTGGTTCTGAGAGATGCAGCCTCCTAATGTAGAGGAATACTGATTACATTAAGCCAAAATAAAAATGAATGTTTTTTCCAAGTCCTTTCCAATACTAAAAAGAGTATGAAATAAGACATGAATTTGCTTTCTTATAACACTATTTTGAGGATGAATGCATTGCTAGTGCGCACCTGTGACGTTGACTCCGTCTGAGCGCTGGCACCACACCAGCCTACGGTTATGCCTCCACTCACCGGTCATCCATTCATAACTAAGACACGTTCCTCCTGGAAGAACAGATGAAAACACACTAGAGTGCTTTTCTGGTTTAGGCTGAACAACACTTCCTGTTTATCACTTCTCAGTCTCAGAGCTATTTTCTCAAACAGTTAGAGAGGAAATAACATCTATGAAAAACAACAGCTTGGAACTGTCCAAAGAAAGTTTGTTCAAACCAAAAAGAGTGTTCTTTTGAATGTGGCGGACTCCTTCTTCTTTACCAATATCAAAATGTCAAAAGGGTGAAAATAAGTAACGCATGTTCATGACAAAAAAAGCATTGAACTGCTTATGTTTTTTTTTCTCTCCACTATGGCTTCCCACAAACCTTGGCATGGCCGTGTCTCATACATCTGGCTGGGACAGGAGTCCTGGTTCTCCGGGACTTGTGTGACTACGGCTCTAGAACGAGCCTGTCGACCCCACGTCTCAAAACTCCGCCCATCCAAACACAGCAGCTGACATGAACTCCATGGTGACCACTTGGTTAGGTGACATTCTCCTGACGTACGAGACAGAAATAGCAGCCAATGAGCTTCTAAATTACAGTTTAAAATATATTCAAATAGAAAACTACTGTTTTTACTGTATTTTTAATCAAAGCCTTGGTGAGCATAAGAGACTTCTTTCAACAACAACAACAAAAAGTCTTTATTCCAAACTTGTGAGTGTGGTATTTGTGCTAGTATGTGTGTTAGAGATGCAAACCTTGGCAAGGGATTGTGCAGGGCTGCAATAACTCCATCTCACTGACTTTGCTCTGTGAATTTCCTACACACATCTTATCATCCACCGGAACGGGCTGAGGAGGACCTGAGAGAGAACCCCAGTGCACCACACAGGATATTTCCCTCCGACTTACTCCCTCGCCACAGTCGGCCCCCTGCAAAGAGAGAGAACGATTACAGACAGACCAGATCTGAGCTGACAGCATCTGTCCTGTTCATGATGTTATATTGGGCAGTTTAGATGTATTATGTCTTTTCTGTGTGTTGCTGAAATACTTCAGCAAACTTGTGTGTTGAAAAATATTCAACAAATATTTTTGTTATTTAAAAAGTGTGGGTAGAAAGAAACCACTCTAGATTTAGCCATAATATAATTGGCTTATAACACCATGATGTGGCCTCCGCACGGGCTTGTGTCCAACACGCAAAATGATTCACAGCCAGAGAGTGTTTCTGATCTGTGGGTGTTCTGATTGGCTAAAAAAGCGTGTTGACTTTTTTTTTTTTGCTGCTTACAGAGCGTCTGTCAGAGAGACACATCTCATTGCTCAGACACCTATTTCAGTGATTTTATAGAGACGTGTAATAATGCACCTTTAATTGCTAGCCTAATAGAGAAACCTGGGACAAGGGATTTACTTTTTTTTAATCTTTTTTTTATATACCTAAAAATGAATCAGATTTTTTATTTGTAATTATGTATTTTACATCCGCCAAAAATTATTTTACCTTTTTTTTCTTTTTTTTTTACAGCCCCCCAAAAAATTGCAGTTACATTTTTTACAGCCCCCAAAAAAATTGTTTATTTGTACTTACCTAAAATTATATACTTTTTTAGACCTAAAATTACTTTTGACGTACACTACCGATCAAGAGGTTGGGTTTGGTAAATATTTGTAATATTTTTTTAAAGAACCCTCACCAAGGGTGCATTTCTTTGATCAAAATTACAGTAAAAACAGTAACAGTGTTAAAACATGAATTTTGAGCATAATCACATCATCCTTCAGAAATTATTCTAATATGCTGATTTAATGCTCAAGATACAAATGAGACTGTCTGAGCTGTTTATAACGGCGTAGTGAGGATAATTTGATCTCATATGAGCTCAGGGGAAACCCTGTTATGATGTGCTCACTTTGACAGTTTAATGGAAAGCAGTAGCCTTTAGCTACGTTACCATCTTTGGTCAGTTCATTTGTGCTTGCAAAGGACAATGTCTCAGTGGCATCAGCAGTTGTTTGTTTGAGTTTAACTCAATCAAGTGCACTGCATCAATACTACCTCAACCCTGCATGGTCTCCAGTCCCCCAGTCTCCAGCTGTAGCAGGGCCTAATGGGACAGGGGCGAGTCTGGGAGAGTTGAGATGGACAGGGACGTCCTCCCTCACTGGCAGGCTGCAGAACGACCCTGGAACGTGTCATTTGACCTGGAAAATTCACACACATACACACACAGCAAGACACAAACACATGGGATCAGGCCCTGAAGTCCAGCGTGAGCACTGTTTTCATGCTGAAATTCAATAACCGCTCTGGGAAGAGTTTACTCATGGGACTGGCAGAGCCCTGGATGAAGATAAATGAGACTGATAATAGATTTTAATTAAGCCCCTAACAACAACCGAGTTCAAGGAAGCATGACTGAACTCTCAAGGGTGTAAACATACAGGTGTGTTCTATCTTTCCAAAGATTCTAGATTCATATTTACTGGCCAAGGCTAAAGAAGAAAAGCAGAAAAGCACCACTTGTTGTTGATTTTATTGGCTAGTTCTGAAAAGGAAAGCACCACTTATGTTTTCATAAAAAAAAACTTATTATAAAACAATGCTAAATATGTATTTATTAATATAAAATAATTCATTACTATTATTATTAATAATATTATTATTATTATTATTATTTTTATTATTATTTTTATTTTATTGGCCAGTGTTGATAAGGAAAGCTCTACTTGTTTTCTTCAAAAAATTGTTTTATATTATTATAAAAAAAAAACTGAATATAAAAAAATCCAATAAATAAAGTTTAAAAAAATAAAAAGCTAAATATTTATTATTATTATTATTATTATTATAATATTAACAATATTATTATCCTTATATAAATTGGAGATCGTACTTTGGCTTCCACAGGTGTGTGAACATTCTGACCAGGTGGACCACTCTGTAATCAGGCAATTAACAGGGCAGCCCACCTCACAGGGGGCAGAGAGCTTTCCACGTGAAGGACCTAACTAGAAGAGATAAGAAAACAATAAAAACATTGGATTCCTATTGAGCATTTATTGTGAAAGAATTCCAGTGAGAAAAGAACAGTCACCTCTTTGCACATGCTCAGTTCCACCAGCTTCCCATCGCTGCGGACACAGTTCAGGAGTCGAGTCTTAATTCCCCGGCCACACACTGCGTTTTCACTGAGCTGACAGCTACTCCAGTCTTCAACACACACAAGCACGCATGCACACACACAAACACACTTCACCCCCTGCACTTCACAGAACAATTCTGTAAATGGTGATAGTGTGAACCAGTGGCGAGGCTACATTAGGGCCAGGATGGCACTGGTCCTCTCAGATTGATGGCTGGTTTACCCAATTAAATGAGACACCAAATAGTTTTTTTGTGGGAAAGAAGAAAAATCCTGCATACATGACAATAATCACTCAAATACATGAACATAGGAACTGCATGTGTAAACATGTAAAGAATAAAGCAAGAATTAATAAGATCCTAGTGGATGAGCGCTGATCTTACAGTTGTGTTCTTCTATTCTATAGAGAATGGGCTTCCACAGCATAACATCTCCGATCGGTCTTTACTCATCACCCTATCCACTTTACCTGACATCCAAGTTCGAAATCGCATACTGTCTGAATAGTTTCTATTCATTGACCTTCCTAACGTTGTCAAATGACGTTAGAAAACACTGCATCATCGTGACGCAATCAGATCTCAGATGTCCTATAGCTTTAGCAAAGCAGTATACAATGCCAACGTGAGAATTATCTCAAGATCTACGTGTCGTGTTATGTTGTGTATGGGCTCGTTTGAATTGAGAACACCTGCTCTAAATAAATATGTTTTCTACTATGGTTTACTAATGTTTGCTGAAGCTACAAACCAAAACGTGGCCCAAAAGCCAAATGTGTATACTGTTTACATGTACTTGTTATTGGTCTCTACCTGAAACAATTATGCTTGATGTATTCTGTTAGTTGAGACCTTTTCAACGATATATGAGACTAACTGTAATGCATGATGCTCAACACATCACATTTTTATTTTCAATTTAGGCATATTTTATTCAGCAATTTTTTTAGGTGTCAAAATTTGCATCTATATTTTTATCTCATGTATTGTAAAATGATGTACTTCAGTTTGAGAGTAGGCACTGAGGTTCACCCTGTTTCACCAAGATCCACTCACTTTAAAACGTCTGGCCTCGCCACTGGTGTGAACGTTTGTTACAGTACCTGAGTAAACGTAGGAGTATTTGAGACAGGTCATATTGATACAGGGTTGAGTCTGGTTAAGATCAGGGCAGGTATGATCTCCTTCTGGCCACCTCAAAACGCTTCTACTCCTCCACCTCAAATCACCGGCATTACAATCCTTAAGGAATGCAGACATCAATCACACCAGTATAAAATCATGCATATTTAGGTACTTTAAATATAATAATAGGTACTTTTCAATCATTGTGTTTACAGTAATGCATTTACAACTCTATATTTTTTATTTAAACTTTAATTATTTTATTTATTAAAAGAATTTTAATTATTGTAGTTTTAATCTTTTAATATTGTTGAGGTCATTGGCGTTGGAGTAAAAAAGGTTGTAACTGTTGTAAGTGGATTTTTCTCTATGTAAACAGTTGAGTATCAAGATAAAAAGTACAGGCTTTAGGATATATTCAATATAACAGGTTAGTAAGCAATTCTACCCCATTTGTGTCATGTCAACAAGCATCATTTTAAAGTAATGTGGCTAAACATGCACATTCCAATCAATTCACCATTTGACATTTTTAGAAATTAATTATTATTTACTTATTAATGAACCTATTTTTATTGTGGGAACTTTTAACCGTCCATCAACAGGAATATATTTACTAAAGTAATAAATGTTCATTTTAGTCATCCCACCGTGACAAGCTTTCCTCCATCCTAACATTTTATTATCCATTCATCAGCCCCTCCATCTATTCATCCATCAGTCAAACTGACCACGGTACATTTGGTCCACTGGCTCCACTCTGATGTCACACAGTGGGCGGGGCACGGCAGTAGACAGGTCTCAGCTGTGATTGGCTGTTCCTCCTGGGCACACAGTGAGTCTTCCACAACCTCTTCCTGGTTTTCTCCTCCCCTTTTCAAGCAGCTTTCAGTCAGGGACAAACAAAAGTTATTTTTATAATTTAAATGAAACTTTAAAGAGCCTAAATTCAGACGTGGTCTAGGGTTGTTGTGGTACCTCTCAGTCAGGGTGAGAGCACAAATAGAACCAGAAAACATTGTTGTTCAGTTATAACATTACCCATAGTATCCCATCATCCCCTCCTGACCTCACTTTAGTCTGAAGAGCAGTTACGACCTCACTTATCTTTAAGAAGAAGAGTTATGACCCCATGAATCTGTTTGGCACTGTTGCGACCTCTCCTCGGTTTTGAATGCTGACTTATGAGACAATTTTGCAATTTTACACACACAGGATCTGTTGTGTCATTGTACCACAGAGGTAAAACACAATATATTGTGTTGCTGAATTGTGGCAGAATGGGGACATTTTAAAAAGACATTCTCAGTACGAGACAAAACTTCTTTTTAATGAAACTTTTAAATAGATAATTTGCTCATTTAAAGACTAAGCGCGATAAGCTCACTGGATTTTGGAGGTCCGGAAACCCTCTCCGCAGGAAGGCTGTGTCGATCCAGTGTTCGTGAGATTGTTTGGTGGCGTTATGATGCACATGGACCAGCACTCCACTTCCCACACATACTGACTGCAGTCAGAGTAACAGGGAAGTACCTCAGACACCTGATCACAGACAAGATAGCTATGATTTTAGTTATGGCAGCATGCACACAAACATGTGTTGTGCATCTCTGTGTATACAAAGTATGTACAGAAAAAAGATAACATGCTAATATTTATACAGGCAGGCACACACACTTTTAAGGAAAAAATATTATACACACACACAAATCTCTATAGTACTCACCTGAGCCTTTGTAGATATTCACATCAGCAGAATATGACCAGCCGCAAAACCACAAGAAAGAAAGAGGAATGAATGGGGAAAAGGAAGAGGAAAGGAAGGGGAAAAGAAAGGAAGAGGATATAAAAGGGGAAAGGAAATATGAATAGGAAAGTGGAATGGGAAGGGGAAAAAGTAGAGCAAAGTAAAGGAAAATAGGAAGTAAAGAAAGGAAATAAAAATAAAGGGAAGGAAAAGGAATTGGAAAATGAAAAGAAACAAATGCATAAAGAAAATGATGTGGATCATGAAAATGAAAATGAATGAAGGAAGAGGAAATTAATGGAGTGAGGAAAGCAAAAGAAAGATGAAAGAAAATAGCAAGGAAGAAGAAAGGAAAAAAATTAAAGTACCAAAATAGGAAAGTAAAGCAAAGGACAGGAAAAGGGAAATAAAAAGAAAGGCAATTTAAAAAATGGGGAAAAGGAAAGGAAAAAGGAAATGAAATGAATACAATTAAATGGGAAGGAACAGAAAAGGAAAGTAAATGAAAAGAAAAGGGAAAGACAATGGAACAATGCATTGAGAAAAGAATATGAAGAAAGGAAAGGGAAATTGGAAAAGAAATGAAATAGGAAAGGGAAATTGAAAAAAAATGGAAAGTGAACTTAAAGCAAAGGTAAGAGAAAAAAGAAAGGAAAGAAAAAAATGGGAAAAGAAAAGGAAATGAAAGGAATGGGAAAAAGGCAAATAAAAGAAAAAAGTATTAATGCAGAAAGAAAAGGAAATTAAAGTAAGAGAAAGCGGAAAGTAATAGGGAAAGGAAGGAGGAATAGGAAAACAGGAAATTGAAAAATGGAAAGAAAAGGAAAGGAAAGAATTTCTATTAGTTTCTACTGGAAGATGTTTGCCCCCATCTTAGATTCGTTATTTAGTGGTTTATTTATATGAGGGAAACTGAGCTGAAGGAAACGCTTGCTGACTCCAGTTCAGATCCATGAAACTTTAATGTCGCTTGACCTGCCTTGATGGAAAATAAAATAAAGAGAGTGAAATAAAAGGAAAAAGAGCAAAAAGATGGGGGGATAAGAGTTTCAGTCCCCGGAGGACTTGATCCTCTCCAGTCTTGTCTTATGTAGTTGAGAAACAGCTGAAAGTGGGCAGGCAGGGGAAGACCCCCAAAGCCAGGCCAGATGAATAATACATTACACAGTAGGTCTACACACACACTGCCTTGTCCTCTGTGACTCCCGCTCACAGATGAAGAAACACTATTCATGAATATATGAACACATACAATTTAAGCATACACTTGTGTGCATGTGTACAGCATGTGATTTATTTGAGGCTATTTTAAATAGACTGAACAGCTACAGTCAATCTCAATTGTAAATGCTAAATGTCTCTGGATATTTAAAGTTATCAGAACAACTCTTGTCTTCTGTGGACTACAAGAACAATCAAATAAAATAAAATGATCCTCCCTCAATAAAAAAAAATCGAAGTGTAAAATGATTCTCACCTGATTTTTGTTATTGAGTTTTGGGCAGGGTCGACCTCCATTGAAAGGCTTCTCTCGTAGCCACTGAGAGCGAACTTTTACCCCCCCACCACAGGAGGCGCTGCAAGCGGACCAGTTCGACCACTCACTCAGCTTACAGTCCATAAAACAGGGCACATGACACACTTCTTCTTCATAACCTGTAACATCATGCATGGCACTTACTGCTTAGAGATACATTTAATATCATATAACTAATAATAGTATAAAACAATCAAATGTATATATAGCACATCACCAGGGCTGCTACAGAGATCTGGATCCACCAGTTTTCCCATGTGATCGAGACAGGCAAGAGCTCTGTAGCGCTTTCCGTGCCCACACTCGCTGTTCTTCCTCTGAGCTCGCCAGTCCTGGACTGTCTTTTGGCCTTGGTGAGAAACTCCTTGGATGAAAGGATGGCCAGCAACATTCTTTGCTGGTGGAAGCAAACAAGAAGACCAGGGACCCTGAGGCTGGGTGTGAAATTCAGAACAAGGACAAGCTTCTTTCACCATGAGAGGAAACAACTCCTCCTGTTGGCATCGCCAGCGCTTCTTACTGCGACCTGAGAGTTTGGACGGAAGGGGAGCTTGGATGGTGTGTGTGCTCTCAGAAAACATTGTGATGATAACCAGAATGCAGTCAGGTTACCTATCAGAGACCGTGTACGAGTGCGCCAACTTCCACAGCCTTGACATTGGGTGAATCTGCTCCAGGAGGTGAAGCTACATTCATCTCTACATGGCACACGACACTCCCTCACCGGGACGGGCATCACTCCTGCCCACCTCACGCAGTCTGTCATATCTGCTGGAGAATCATCTGCACCAACACACGACACCTCTGCCAACATGACAGAGGAAAAAAAGAAAGGCAAAGACATTTTTTTATTTTGTTCAAAATATGTTGGACACTATGTCAAACCAGCATTATTTTAGTATCATTCAGATACTATTTAAGTTTTTATTAAAGTCCCCCTGTAGTGAAAAACAAGTTTTGTCTATGTCTATGTGGTATGTTTAATATGCTTTAGCATAATAAAGCATGCTTTAATATGCTTTATTTTCTCCTTAAAACTGCAGTTTCAAAAACGCGGTTTGAAATCGCCGTTGCTCTCTAACATGTAACCAGTCCCGTCAATGTGCGGGCAGGCTTTGGGTGGTTAAGTATGATTTCACTTTTCTAACTTTAGTTAGTGTGAAATGTTGCTGTTTGAGTATAAACAACATCTGCAAAGTTACAGCGCTCAAAGTTCAAAGCAAAGGGAGATATTTGCTTTTAAAGAAAAGGACTACAACAAACGGCTGGTATGGACTACACGACATTCTGTTCTGTCTGACAGAAATGCCTATATTTTGCCTTCATCATTTATTTAAAAGTTAACGTATGATGTAAAGGGAATTGTTCGTAAAAAAAAACAACTAGTTTGTTAAAATAACTGTTTGCATTTTGCCTTTATTTTTTACTTTACAACGAACAGAACTCTGCTATGATCCCAGACTAAGGTTACAATTTAACTTTCTGGGATTGTTCTGATGTGTTTTTAATGTTATCAACAGGTTAAATGCTTTGCTTTTATTTCTGAAAAGATTCCTTTTGTCAAAAAGCACATTTCATAAATAAAAACTTGTCTACATGTTTATTTCATCATTGTTAGTTTATCACACACACAAATTAATAATACAAAAAATTAGCAATTATGTTGTGTGCTTTTGTCATTTAAAAAAAGGATGTCTTGATAGGCCAGCACTTGCCATTAAATTTACATGAAGCACCAGCAGGGCTTTTTAAAACGGCTCAGAGACACAGATGTCAGGTGTCACACCACGCTGTGTGTCCTCTCTAACATTTTGACAACTTTCTATAAGATAGGGATGTGAGGAAAATTGCCAGCAAGAAACCTTCAGGCAGCCCAGAAGTCTCTCTGAATAGCTAAGATAAGTTTTCATCCCACAGTAACCCCGGTTTTGCAGAACTTCCCTAATAAAACTTTAAATTACACAGAGATCCTAATCTGTCACTTACCTCTTGTCTCGAGGCCAACACCGCATGCCTCTGCGGGCCCTCCCACAGCCTGCCTCACCGAATCAGGTACCAGAACGCACTGATGCCAGCGGTGGGTCTGCCATCTGCCAGGAACCATCCGAGCACAGAAGACATGTTGCAGTGTCTGGCTAATATCCAATTACATTTTATAAACATTTTGTATTTTTTTGGCACATTTAGTAGGGATACACATTACCACCTTTTAATTGAGTAACACCACATGTTGCACATGGTTTTATTATATTTGGGCAGTCGTTTAAAAAAATGCTTTTAGTTTTAAAAGGTCGATGGAAAACTTTACATTTATTAATTTTATATTAATTGTTTTTCCTAATTTTATGAATGCTGAAATGTTTGAATAAAAAAAAAATTACAGTTATATAACAAAAAAAAACTAATTTCGAGTTCATGGTATGAACTTTAAATGGAATTTATGTATACAAGTTGATATCAAGTTAATTATGATGGACGTGAGAAGCGAGAGATTTGTACTTCGTGATCTATAAGTATCTTTATAGTACAGTACAGATCGAGATTTTTTCTTTTATTCCGAAAGGACACATTATATTGATCAAAAGTGACAGAAAAGACATTATAATGTAAACAAAATCTATTTCAAATAAACTGTGTATTTTGAACTTTCTGTTCATCAAAGAATCCTGGATAGGCTGCATCACATTTTCCACAAAAACATTAAGAACCACAACTGTTTTCAACATTGATAATAAGTGGAGTAATGACGCTGAAATCACATTACATGTTAAAATATATTCAAATAGAAAACAGTTCTTTAAAATTGTATTAATATTTCACAGTAATACAGATTTTACTATATCTATATCTCTAAACCTGTCAGCATTTGAGTAATACAATTAATTAAATTTTGTTTCTATATATTTCAAATTAACTACTTGTTGGCTTAGTACGTCCAAGGCGTATCCAAATTTTCCCATTTAAATGAGGAAACCATGTCTCTCTTTACCTGTAAGTTGGGCAGAGAGGAGGTGGATCACATTCTCTCTCTTCAAAAAGAGTGCCCGGGCACTCTTGACCTCCGTTAGCAGGTGTCTGGATAATAATCCTATGACGAGACTGGTTTGGGGCAGTAGCATTCACTAAACACGCAAAGATGATCACAGTTTAGAAAAAAATACATAAAGGTCAAACATTTAGCTTGTCGAGTTGTGCCTAGTTAGGGTTAGTGGAATACAGCATGTGCTGACCTGATAAACAGGAAGAGGGACAGGCACTCCATTCACTAAAAGGTGTGATGATGCAGTCAGTTTTGCAAGGTAACGGGCAAGACCGTATCGGGTCAGGACGAGAGGATTCAGGACACCTGAAGTAGAGTCAAGACATGAGATAGAGGTTATCGTCAAAGAAGTCTACACAGATTTTAGGATGAAAGATTTTGTTTTTTATTACCGTTTTGGCAGTACGTGTCCGTTCCCAGCTCTCCTGCACGTGACTTGGCGCATCTGTACCCCTGTACCACATGTGGCGTCATTCTCCATCTGGGCTGTGCTGTTACCGTCACTCTTGTCTGTGATGCTGTTTGGCACACAGGGATGCCAAGGTGAAGTATCCCAGTAGTGCACTGTGCATGGGTGCGTGCTGCAGGGTCTCCACTGCTCCAGCTCAGGAGCCGGAGGACACGGCTGTCCATCTACAACCAAACAATATAGCTCAGGATTCTCTTTTATATCCCAAACATATTTATTTATAACTGCAACTGTCACACACACACACGCACGCACGCACGCACGCACGCACACTTAAGGACAAAGGACCATGTGTTTTAGGGTCAAATACAGGGTATGTCCTTGATAAGTGTGTCATAAAATAATGTATAATTAATGAAAAAGAGCTGATTTATGGGGACTAGCATAAAAGAAACATGCCTGAGAATGACAGGACAAAGACAAAACAACGTTTTGAAATGGGGATTAGAGATTTGTACTCAGAGTAAATCAGAGTATAGAGATTTTTTTTAAAAAGAGGCATTGTGAATAATTAAACTGAAAGAATCTCAAAAAGGACTTTAATAAAGCCCAGTATACGAGAGCTGCTGTACTAAGCTTTTCTAACAAATGTTACATTTTCAACATGTCTTCATATACCTTTTGCATCATGTATTTATACTCTTAGAGTGCTCACAATTTTATTTTACAAGACACATAACATCATTCTTATAATGAAAACGTGTGCTAACCACTTTTTTAAAAGTCTTCTTATGAAGTATATCAGGCCTGAAATAGCAATAGTCACTATAACAGTAAGTGAAAATAATAGTATTTTATTTGCACTAAGTTAAAATAGCAGTATGTTCGTTGTACTCAGTGTAAATAGTAGCTAGATTCCATTTATACTTAGTGCATAGTGGCAGATGCTATTTGCACCTCAGTGCATTGTAGTATATAAAAAACAGTATGCAAATCATAAATAGATATATGCCTATAATTAAATAATATAATTAAAATCATAAATAGATGCCGCATTAGCCTACTGTGTTACTTGACCATGTCCCGAGAGCTCACCTACACCTACCCTTTAAACACCTTTTTCCCACTTTTAAATACCCGTTAGGCACTTTATTTCCATTTTTCCGTATATTTTCTTCATTTTTATTTAAAATAAATCAATGTGAAAAGGGAATAGAAGTAGTTCATAAAACGCAGCACACTACCAGCAACACAAAGCAACACGATCCCAATCATTGCAATAGAGAGCTGGTGATTTCTGATTTTTTAACGTCCAGTGACGTAATAAAGTTGAGATATGTTTAACTTTACGCAAATGATGAGCGACAACCAATAGGACTGTGATCAGTGGAGTACGAAGTTACTTTTGGCAGAAACTTTCCTATAATGATATGTCTCTACTCGCCGTGCTGACTCTGCAGAGAGCACTCACCGTTTCTCGGTCATATTGAGTATTAACTATATTATGAACTGATTCCATTAATATTTAGTCTTTTCCTTCCAAAATGTTTGTTTGTAGCGGCAAGAAAACTGATTCGTGATCTACAACATGAGGAACATCCGTGAATGTCAATCACAAACATTACTATGCAACCAGAAGTGGGAACGCCCACTAGCGACGTCACCACGAGCCACTGGCGACACGCAGCGTTGCGGTCCACACCATTGATTATCTGATGGGTTTCTGTTGTAATATTGTCGAACTCAATCAGACAGTGGTGTCCAGAGTTAGTGTAAATTGCCTCTGCCAACAAGGTGGGCTATTTGCTCTGAGTGTAAATAGACACTCCAAAGGTTTAATCTGACTGAACTCACGCTTCCCAGGAAGAGCCAGAAAAAAACGTGAACGACTTTGTTTCCCCTCTTGGTGTTTACTGGAGCAGGATTGGGAACAGGATGTCCAGGAACCCCAGTGTCCCAGCACACAGTCCCCAGGACAGGGCACCTCACATAGCTGACCGACTGGAAGAGGATCTCCTGGGCATTGGTTACTATCTACTGGCTCACCTATAATGCAAAGATGAAGGCGGAACGTTTGATTAAATGCATCTGATCAGAAAAAAATAATCCCTGTTCTTTCTTTCTTTCTTTCTTTCTTTCTTTCTTTCTTTCTTTCTTTCTTTCTTTCTTTCTTTCTTTCTTTCTTTCTTTCTTTCTTTCTTTCTTTCTTTCTTTCTTTCTTTCTTTCTTTCTTTCTTTCTTTCTTTCTTTCTTTCATTTCTTTCAAACTATCATTTTTATCTTTTCTCACTTTCCTTAAGAACACATATTATTTCCCAATAAACAAGCATATTCAATTTTCCGAGTATAACACAAGATGTAATTAAATTTATTGCTAAGAAACAAAATTAGAACATTGAAATAATGATCATGGTTTGTTCTAAGCACAGGAATTTCTCAGTTTCCTCTTATCTCGCACCTAACAACCACTTTTCTTTAATTAAAGTAGAATAATATGCAAATAAGATGTTTAATAGCATCCTGATTGCTCTCTTTCCTCAAAGACCCATGATTGGGCAACATTAAGGTACTTTTTTAATTAACAGAAAGCTTGAAAATCATTATCTGCTAATGAATGCTGAAGTAAAATATCAATGCTAAACTTCACTCAGTTCAGTTTGGAAAATACTCTGAAGTGTGTCCTAAATGTTTCAGAAAAAAAAATGAACTAAAACAAGACTCATTGGCACTTTTTTTAATCATTAACCTCACTAACTGTTGTTGGTTTTCTGCTTAAGGGTTATTCATATAAATCTCAATACTTCCTATAACCTCTACCTCAATAAGCTCACATATACAAAAGCAATCTCGCAGAAGATCTTTTTATTTGTGAAATTGGAATGAACATATACACACGCACAGAATCAAAGAGTAGAAGATGCTCTTCAGGTTGTTTGTGAGATAAAAAAACAAAGATTAAAGGTAAGCAATAAACCTAGACAGACTCTGCTCTGAGAATCAGATATTGAGGCACAATAGTTAATTTCTTCATTACATCTCAAATGCAGGACGGGCAACATTTCTTCAATTGATGTCAGGCCCTAAATATAAATCTCTCTGAATCATATTCGTTGCCTAAGATATAAATGCTCAAACGGAGCATTTTTAAAACGAGACGGTCTTGTCTGAAGATGCCCTTAACATTTATTTTTATGACCCCTGTAATCATCATCTTTTCTGTCGTGTTATAAGGGTTTATTTCATTTTCTTTTCACGGTGGCAGACACAAGATTTTTTTCCCACTATTTGTACTGTTAGAAGAAGCAATTTCCCAGAGTGATTATCTACCTAGAGCATTAAAAAGTGCATTATAGACTAGTATAGCATCAGAACTTCATGGTTGTTGATAGACAGCAGAATTCAAGCTACTTCATAAACATCAAATTTGCAGTCAGATCACTAAAACTGGAGTGATAACTTTTGCAAATGAACCATTGAACCATGTCTGTCCAGAGCAAAAACTCAGCCAAATAGTGCATCATCATTATCATTATCATCATACATAAACAAATTCACAGAGAGAAGCACCGGGTATTTAACAACAGGCTATTTGCTAAAGCCAATAAGCAATTATAGAAACCATTTAAAATAGCATAGTAAAAATATAGCCATGTTCTAAAAACCATAGCAACACCCTGGTGACTATCCACATGTAATCAAAATATATATAAATATTTTGATATACAAGATAAATGTATATTTATCTTGTAAACAGGACTGCTTAAGGAAATATATTCTTGAGATTAAAAATATATTCCGGATTATTTTGCATTTTAGATTTATATATATATATATATATATATATATATATATATATATATATATATATATATATATATATATATATATATATATATATATATACAGTATATTCAAAGGTCCAAATATGAGGACATCGGTAGCTAAAATTTAGGTTATTTAAATTACAGCATATGTAAATCTCTATATTAACAATATATTTTTTGGCAATTTTGTGTGTATTTGAAATGTTTTTTATCATCTGAAAATATATTTTTTTCCATATGGGATTGTATTTTATCATCATGACGGAATATGTACAAATCTAGATGACGTTTTATGAACTTGAACAGCTGTGATGTAATGTAGTGTTATGGGAAATTTAGATAAGGTGACATTAACCAAGTGTAATGTGATTACAACTCAAATCTCCAGCAAGAATACATTATCACTTTAAGTCAACTTCACTTTGCATTTTGTAGAACATTCTAAGTGCATGCTGGGAAGATAACGCTGTCAGGTTCAATGCATATGTGTGTCGGATATAAAGTTCCAACTCCACTATTTCCAGTAATGCCTGACATTTGGCGAGCCACAAAACGGACATGTTTTACACACAGTAGTAAACCCCTTGAGACCGCTCATATACTTGCTGATGGACAAATCATGCACTGGCACTTGACATGGATGAGTGACATTACACTGAGAGACCTCAGAGGACTCATAAGGCTTTTTGAAACTTGTGTCTGTGCATTTGTGTGTCAAAACTGCAGCGCAACTCTGTGACATGGATCTGTCTGTCTGTTCTGATCTTATCTAGAAGACAGATGATAAGAAATATGCCACACAGCCGCTGGGAGGAGATGAGAGATGAGAGGAGATTAAGAGACAGCTGATCATTTGCTTATGTGAGTAAAAATAACTAAATCGCTGAAGAGTTTGAGGATGGGGAGAACAGAAGGTTGAAAGTAATTAGAGGGATGAAGGTGAAGAAGGATGAGATTGAGAAAGATAATTAAAGGAATAGTTCTGTAAAGCCATCATTTAATCACCTTTATCCATTCACTCAAGATGATTTTACACAATGGAAGGAGATCATTTGCAGAATTGGCTGCTGTTATCCATACAATGAAAATGAATACACTACTGTTGCAAAGTTTGTGGTCAGTAAGATTTTTAAATGTTTTTGGAAAAGTCTCTTATGCTCACCAAGGCTGCATTTATGTGTGATATTGTTAAATACAATCAAAATTCAAAATAAGCGTTTTCTATTTTAATATATTTTAAGATGTAATTATATGTGATGCAAAGATGAATTTTCAGCATCATTACTTCAGACATATTTCTTCAGAGTCACATTATCCGTCAGAAATCATTCTGATTGGATGATTTGCTGCTAAAGAATCATTTCTTATTATTATCAGTGTTAAAAAATATTTTTGTGGAATCCAGGACAAAAAAAATGTCAGGATACTTTTATTAATATTAAGTTAAATAGAACAGCATTTATTTGAAACATAAACCTTCTATATTATAAATGTCTTAACTGTCACTTTTGATCAATTAAATGCACCCGTGCTAAGTAAAAGTAACAATATTAAACTAAATAAAAAATAAAGGTCTTGTGCGCTATGCTTCCAGTTCCCCTTCAGTCGCTCATGTTCGACGTGACGTCGACGTGGCGACGTAATGGGATCACTTCAGGGAGCCCTATCAACTTCGAGTATCTACAGAACAATCCAATGAACGTTGGCGTGCATGAAAGCGTCACGCGCCCCCGCGCCCCGCCCCGCAGCGCGGGTATAAACAGGAAGCGGGCGCACGCACTCATTGTCTTTCGCTTCGGAGCCGAGCTTTGTTTTGACTTATGAGATTTACTGACTGCTGTAATTCGATCGGGAAAAGGAGAAGGCTCTGTTCCAGTGCTGGTGTGACGGCGTGATCAGCGGTGGCCGCGAGCATTTTACACAACACCTGTTTTCACAGCTTGGTTTGTGTGTGTATGTGCGTGTGTGACTGTGTCGGTCTCGTGGGCGTTCCTCGTACTGAGAGTGTACCCCGATTACACCGCGGCTATCCCTGGGTGCTTCAGCACTGAAAGAGCTTTTATTTTATATTACAGGATGTCATTCCGCTTGTGCGTTTCTGGATGGGGTCATACCCTAGCGCCAGGTGACGGCCACAATAGCTGCATCTCGTATTTGGGCATTCAGCACGCTGAGGCAGCTTTTGTGAATAGTTCATGTTTCCATTGCGGGAATATGACTATGATAGCGCTAAGATCGAGACTCGCTTACCTCAAGGGAGATGCAGTCCCCTCGCCTATGCCCCGATCTAGTGTCTATTCTGGACCTCAGAATAGACCTACTTCTGTGCATGACCAGGGTGATCTGAGAATTACCGTGAGGGCTTCCCCGCCAAGGCAATATCCGTGGGCCCCTCACACCTCACAAGCGCTACCGCCGTTGGAGCCTTCAAACGAGCGTGCTGGTCCTTCTCTTGGACGACTACTCGTCTCCTTTGGGGCTCCACCTGACGATCAGATGTCGATCGCAGCATCGGAGGGGGAGCTTCGTTCCTCTGGAGATGACGATTCGGCTGCGTTGCCCCCTTCGGGGGAATGTAGCGTTGCCCGAGTCCGATCCAGAATGGATGGCTATGCTTTCCCGGGCCGCCGAGAAGGTCAGGCTTGTGTGGAACCCTCCACCATATCCCGAACCTTACCGGTTGGACGATTGGTTTCTCGGGTTGGATTGCTGGTTATCAGCGCGCCGCCCCGGTACCTTTCTTTCCGGAAGTGCATGAGGAGCTTACTAGGACGTGGACGGCGACGTATAGTGCCAGAAGCCGCCCTAGTGGCTCCTCCCTCCTCACCACCCTCGACTGCGGGGCGGCTAAGGGGTATGTGGATGTCCCGCCAGTGGAGCGTTCCGTTGCAATGCAGCTGTGTCCAGCGTCCGCTTCCTCCTGGCGGGGCAATCCACGCCTCCCGTCCAAGGTATGTAAGTTTTCGTCCGGTCTTACAGCGAAGGCTTACAGAGCCTGTGGACAGGCTGCTTCCGCCCTCCATGCCATGGCGCTTCTACAGGTCCATCAGGCCCAGGTGCTCATGGACATGAACGAGGGTGGTTCTGACCCAGAGCTCCTCCGGGAGCTCCGTGTGGCAACTGACCTCGCCCTCCGGGTGACGAAAGAAACCGTACGTTCCGTTGGTCAGGCGATGTCCACCCTGGTAGTCCAGGAGCGCCACCTCTGGCTCAACCTGGCTGACATGAGGGACACCGACAAGTATCGGTTCCTGGATGCCCCTCTCTCCCAAGTTGAGTTATTCGGCGACGTGGTCGAGAGCTTTGCCCAACAGTTCTCGGCCACCCAGAAGCAGATGGAGGCCATCCGACACATCCTGCCCCGGCGGACCACTGCTGCTCCCACCCATCCACCGGCTGCAGACCCTCCGTCTACTCGACGCCGAGGTCGGCCTCCTTCGGCGTCCTCCGCTCCCGCGAAGCCTCAGCAGCAGCCTTCGTCTAGGCCTCAGCGTGGAGCAAGCCGCAGGAAGCGGACCACGCCTGTCCAGGCTGCTGCCAAGCCAGGTGGCAAGCGGCAGTGCAAACATCCCTGAGACGGGCGACCCAGAGGTGGATCAAGTTGCTCTTCAGGAGATGGTGAACGCGCCGCTCCTTCCACCGGCGGAGGGCCGGGCGGAGAATCTTTTGTTTCCTTTTGTTTCTGTTCCGCTTCTGGCCCCCGTACCCACAATTTCAATAAAAGAGCAAATTCTGAAACCTCTGGGTCCCAAGAGGGCGTGCTTGGTGGTCGACGACGCTGTGCCTTGTCCCCGCTATGCCGTCCGAGTCAAGTCCCTGCATTCCGCCGCGCTGCCCCACCCCAGGTACGTCTGTGGTCCCGTTGGTCCCGCTTGCGCGGTGTCTGGGAGCCTGGCTAGCGCTTCCCAGCCTGTCCCGCTGGGTCATCTGTACTGTCAGAGTAGGACTGGCGAAGGACGCGATCAAGCCGGTCCCTCCAGCCGATATGAAGACCGGCTTCTACAGCCCGTACTTCATTGTACCCAAGAAAGGCGGTGGGTTACGGCCAATCTTGGACCTGCGTGAATTTTCAAATGCATCCGTCCCCAAGATTGGTTTGCAGCAATCAACCTGAAGGACGCGTACTTTCATGTCTCGATTCTCCCTCGACACAGATCGTTTCTTCGCTTTGCGTTCAAAGGGACGGGCATATCAGTACAAAGTCTTACCCTTCGGGCTAGCCCTGTCGCCCCGTGTCTTCATGAAAGTCGTGGAGGCGGCCATTGCTCCCATGTGCGAGTGTGGTGTTTGCATTCTCAACTACCTCGACGACTGGCTTATCCTTGCCCAGTCGAGAGAGCAGTTGTGCGAACACAGGGACATGGTGCTCAGTCACCTCTGCCACCTAGGGCTTTGGGTCAACTGGGAAAAGAGCAAACTCACCCCCGGGCAGAGGATCTCTTTTCCTCACCGAGCCCCACGTCCAGTCCGTGTTGAACTGCGTGAGTACTCTCAGACGCAGAACAGCGGCACCACTGAAAATTTTCAGAGGCTCCTGGGGCATATAGCATCTGCAGCCGCGGTAACGCTGCTCGGATTGCTTCATATGAGGCAGCTCCAACACTGGCTCCACGATCGAGTCCCAAGATGGGCGTGGCAGAGCGGCTCGTGCCGGGTCCAAGTGACCCCGCACTGTCGCCAAACTCTCAGCTTGTGGTCGGAGCCTTCGTTCCTGCGGGCAGGTGTTCCCCTGGAACAAGTGTTCAGGCATTCTGTGGTCACCACGGATGCCTCTCCCACCGGCTGGGGGGCCACGTACAACGGGCATGCACCTTTAGGTCTGTGGACGGGGCCTCAAAGCATTGGCACATCAACTGCCTCGAGTTGTTAGCAGTTCATCTTGCGCTGGGCCGCTTCAAAACACCGCTACTAGGCAAGCATGTACTGGTCCGTACAGACAGCACTGCGACCGTTGCGTACATCAACCGTCACGGTGGTCTACGCTCCCGGCGCATGTCACAACTCGCCCGCCATCTCCTCCTTTGGAGTCAGAAGCATCTGAGGTCGCTTCATGCCATCTATATTCCGGGCCTGCTCAACCGTGCAGCCGACGAGCTCTCAAGGCAGCAGGTGCTACCAGGAGAATGGTGACTCCATCCCCAGGTGGTCCAGCTGATTTTCAGGCGCTTCGGGACCGCACAGGTAGATCTGTTTGCCACCCCGGACACGTCTCACTGCCAGTTGTTCTTTTCCCTGACCGAGGGGACCCTCTGGACGGATGCTCTGGGACAGAGCTGGCCCCCAGGTCTACGCAAGTATGCGTTTTCCCCAGTGAGCCTTCTTGCACAGACCTTTTGCAAAGTCAGGGAGGACGAGGAGCAGGTCTTGTTAGTTGCGCCGTATTGGCCCAACCGGACCTGGTTCCCGGAACTGGTGCTCCTAGCGACAGCCCCTCCCTGGCCCATTCCTCTGAGAGAGGACCTGCTCTCTCAGAGACGTGGCACCCTGTGGCACCCGCGTCCAAACCTCTGGAAACTCCATGTCTGGTCCCTGGACGGGACGCGGAGGTTCTAGGTGACCTCGCCCGCTCTCTATACCCTCTTGGGATTTGTCTCTAGTCCTTTCGGCACTTCAGAGACCACCCTTTGAGCCTTTGCAGTCAGCAGAGTTAAAAATTCTGTCCTATAAAACAGTACTCCTGGTTGCATTGGCCTCCATCAAGAGGGTAGGGGACCTGCATGCATTTTCGGTCAACGAATCGTGCCTGGAATTCGGCCCGGCTAACTCTCACGTGATCCTGAGACCCCGGCCCGGATACGTGCCCAGGGTTCCCACCACTCCTTTCCGGGACCAGGTGGTGAAACTGCAAGCGCTGCCTTCGGAGGAGGCAGACCCAGCCCTGGCTTTTCTCTGTCCCGTCCGCGCTCTGCGCCTGTACGTGGACAGAACGCAAAGCCTCAGGACCTCAGATCAGCTCTTCGTCTGTTACAGAGGCCAGCAGAAGGGGAAGGCTGTCTTCAAGCAGAGGATGGCCCACTGGATAGTGGATGCCATCGCCAAGGCTTACGAAGCCCAAGGCGTGCCTTGCCCAAGTGCCTTGCCCTTGCTTTTCTCCCCTGGAAAGGCACGCTTTCCCAGTGTTATCCAAGAGTTCCACTGTGTGGGGTTTAACGGAACAGCAGTGAACTCCCTCTACGCAGGTCTTCTGCCCCAGCCAGTTGGGGGTCTGAGAGTCTTCCATAGGGCGCTGGATGTGGCAGCAACCGCAGCGTTTTCCATGGGATCCCATTACGTCGCCACGTCGACATCACGTCGAACGTGAGCGACTGAAGGGGAACGTCTCGGTTACTAATGTAACCCTTGTTCCCTGAAGGAGGGAACGGGAGACGTGACGTCCCGTCGCCACGGTTGCTAACCATCGCTGTACGGCCGTCTCAATCTCGGCTCCTCAGCGAAAAACAATGAGTGCGTGCGCCCGCTTCCTGTTTATACCTGCGCTGCAGGGCGGGGGCGCGTGACGCTTTCACGCAAGCCAACATTCATTGGCTTGTTCTGTAGATACTCAAAGTTGATAGGGCTCCCTGAAGTGATCCCATTACGTTGCCACGTCGACGTCACGTCTCCTGTTCCCTCCTTCAGGGAACGAGGGTTACATTAGTAACCGAGACGTTTTCTGAAGCCATAGATAGCTTTAAGGAACAGACCAAAATGTATTTTGCTCCTTCCTGAAAATCCTCTCATTTGCATTTGCATACATTCAAATCTTAAGACACATTGCACCAGAATAGACTCATCAGTGATAGACGTCATCAGTGGTGTCATTTTTTATCTATTTGCCTAAAAAAATACAGAAAAACATGCTGCAGAACAAAATATTACAAAAGATTACAAACAATCTGGCAACATATAATTTAAATATTTGAATGAATTGAATTATAGGTTATGCTTTGTATGAACTGCTTATTGTTTGTTTTTTCAGTTTCATTAAATGGAAAAGAGAAGATTCTACGGAAGAAAGTGAGTCATACAGGTTTGGAACAACAGTTTTAGGTGAACTATAAGGGAAGTGAGCTTCATACCTGTGGCGGACAAACACTCCAGAGTCTGTTCTTGGGATCCTGGGCCACACGATCCATTTCGTGGAACACAAGGCCCCTGTGATGTCACTCGCCACTGGAAGCAGAAGGGGTCATCGCAGATCATCACTTCATTGACGTGAGGGCAACTGTTGGACTCCAACCAAGATTCGGGAATTACAGAACGAGTTCTCATTCTGAAACCTGAAAAAATGATAAAAAAAATAAAATAAAAAAAATGATGACTCAAAGATAACATGCTCATTGCCCACATTCTGGCAAACTAAGGAGTGTAACAGCCAAACTTCTTGTCCAAATATATGTGTATTAAAGAAGAGAAGAGAATAAATACAAATGGAACTCAAAGAAAATTGCTTTAAAGTGAGTGTACAAAATAGAGGAATACAGCTGTCCTGTCACTGTCGCATCAATGAGTGGGCGGCACCAAAGCTTAGGGTCAGAAATACGCCCACTTCTGAGATTCATACACTTTTTACATTACTGAGAGGAGAAACCAAGGTTTTTGTCTCTCACCTCTTCTCTCATGGGGTTCAAAACAGTTGTCATGGAGACAGGGTCCCCAGGGTGACCAAGGCGTGAGGGGACAATGTTTCTGACAGGGAATGTAGCAAGACTCAGCCAATGGTGGTAAAGGCCCAGTGCACAAGCTCCTGCCAACAGGCCGATTAACTAATAATGAAAAAACAGAGAGACAGTTTCAGATTTACTATAAACGTCCATTGATGTAGGTGCACCGGGGTAAAAGGTGTCTTTGATTTGATTTTCCTCTAAACCACTAGATGGCACAAAACCTTTCCAAAACATCGGCTTTTCAAGGGGCACGTGGAAATGTAGCTGATCCTTGATACGATCGTGGGCAGCAGCACAAAGTTGATTCTGTGGTAATTTGATCTAATATTTAAAAATGTTGTAGATTTGAGTAGCAAATAAGAATCGCTAAAATTATTGAATATATTTTGAGACAAAGGTATTCTGAATGATTATCAGTTTTATTCAAGGTAATTTAAGCAACAGTTTTCCTAGAACTGAATAATATGTAAAAGTATGGTATTTGGGGTTAAAGGTGACCCTGCTGTTGGGGAAAAGGCATAATAATTAAACATGATAAAAAAATTGCTGGATGACTTTTCCATTTGTTAACATGACATGGTTAGATTCAGATGGTAAATATCATATATTAAGTTGGGTGTCCACCTTAGAGATAATCACCATATTTATAATGAAACCATCATATTTAAAAATTATAATATTAATCATATTATTTAATAAAATATAATGTATTGTTACTACAGTAAATCTACAGTATATTCTACACCTTCAATGATTTTAGAATCTTTACGTTTTAAAATAATCTTGTTTCTGTATTTTTTAAAATATATTTTTATATTAACATATTTTAATGACTATATTTATTGAACAAAAATTAATTATTTCTTATGAAAATAAACAGAAAATAATACAAACTTAGCTAAAGTGATTGTTTTGAACAAGTATTAACTTAGACATTATTAAAAACATATTATTTTAGCTAAAGTATTTGTGTTAATAATGTGTGCATGCCTTTTGCCCCGTGCTGGTGAGCCGGTGTGTGGGGTAAAAGGCCCCCCTCGCCACCTCATACATTTATAAGATTTTTAAACAAAATAAACCACTTTTATGATCTATTTTCACACAAAATCTGTTGCTCCATCAATGTTCAATACAAACATTTTTTTTCCTACTCTGTGTATTTTCAAAACATTTTTGCAGATCTTACAGAAGCTTGCACAAAAATAAATGTAATTCAAATCCGTCCTTCTCACTGTGTGGCAACAGATTACCATTTAAAAAAAAAATAGAAACACAAAGGAAACTAAATCTCCCCCTTAGTGTTTTGCCCTGAGTCTCAACAGCATTTAAAGAATTATATAAAATGAAAGCAATCTAGAAACACCCCCCCCCCCCCCCCCCCCACCACCGCACCTTCTTCCAGTGAGGTGCTTTGTAATTAAAATAATACTGTGATTCTACAATGGTACTAAAAACTAAATGTTGTCTGAAACAATATTTCATATATCATAATTCTATGCTATTAATCCATAGTTGACTTTTTCTAAAACAGTGTTCTTACTATGGGATGGTACTGCGCTGTCATGGATCCTGACACAATATGCCTCTCGGGTCCGGATGCCACCTCCGCACAGGACACTGGCATTGCTATGGCGATGGTCCTGCTGACTCAAAAGAGGGGTCACATGGCATGGATTCCAATTGGTCACCCTCCACTCATACCTGTATTTCCAGCCAATTAAAACACATACAAGACAATTTGAGTCAAATTAAAGAGTCATATCTGTTTAGTCTTCTGCAATGAAATGGAAGAAGCAAAATATATTTTCTTCCATATTATGATGTACGCACGTGAAACAAATTATTGAAAAAGATAAAAACAAATCCATCAGTTGTTGATAAGATGGAAGCACATCTGAAGGGTGTGGAAGGGTGTGGATTTGAACAATTTGTGTGGATGAAACAGATGAGAAATAGATAGGGCGAATTATAATTTCTTGCAGAATCAAAACATTTGAAAAGATTTGGATTCAAAATTCTGGTAATGCCGTCTGTTTAACCTTGGGCACAGTGGCAGTGTGTCTTCCAGAATGTTACAGTTTGCTTTTTCTTCCAGGGCAGGGCATGGCTCTCCTCCACCAATGGCTGCTCTCTTCAGGCTGCGGCTCATGCTTCTGAAGCCAGGTGATTGGTCAGATGTCCGACACGTCTTTGAACATGGACTCCACCGTGACCAATCAGACACTTTACAGTCTCTGGGCATCACACATGAACGAAAGTTTACCGGGCTGTTGTCATGGTCGCAGAGGCTGGAGGTGAGAAAGAAATTTCATAGTGTCATATTTTATATACATTTTATATATATATATATATATATATATATATATATATATATATATATATATATGTATATACATATGATAGTAAAAGAAAAGAAAAAATGAATCGTAAAAATATTACAATTACAAAAATTACACTGCTCAGGTAGTTTCAAAGGGTTTCATGTTTGTTAATTGCCTTATTTAAAAATTAAATATTTCATCTGCCTGTTCTGAAGCTGTTGGCATGCATTTAGCCTCTGGCTACCATTGCAAAAAAAAGTAGCAACATAAACAGAACATTTTTCAAGCTGTCTCTCGAACTCCCCAAGGCTTTAACGTTGCTGATGATTCTTGCTGAATATATTGGCAAACAAAACAAGCTAAAGCAAACTATGAAATCCTGCGAGAGAGAGAGAAAGATAGGGTGGTCCGTGGGTGTTCAATTTATTCAGAAGTTTAGTCTGGCTTAATATCAATGGAAAAAAAGTTTGCAAACCGCAAGGGAAATCTTGTAATCTGCAGACATAAAATGATGTTAATTTATTATGCACTGCCTAAGTAAGTAGTTCAAATAAAGACTGGCATTATCATCTTATTGTTGGTAACAATATTGATGCTTGCTGCATAGCATAGACAACAAAACATTGCTTGCAAAGTGTTGATTGCAAAGCATGCTTGTTCGACTGTAGAATTGGCATTGAATAAATATTATAAGACCTGTCTTTGAAACCTGGGATATGTTTTATTGGGATAATGAGTTTAACACTGTTAAAATTTCACTTGGTAATGAGAATTAAAACACATAAATCATCAAACTCAGGTGGGATATTTAGATTCAGATTTATATGCACATTTTTAAACCTTCATATGCTCATCTTAAGTGTTGGATGTGTTAAAACAAAACTTTTCCCACATAAAATATTTTGGATTGGTTCAGTCAGATCACCTTTTCTTTTTTACCTCTTGAGCTGTAGATATTTTGTCAATGGATCAAGATTCAGAACACTCTTGGATGGATGGTATCAGAACTACAAAGAACTTATTTAAAATATTTGCAGCAAATAAAAAAAACATAACTTACTTAGTTCTAGGAGCAACAAGTACTATTTCCATTAAAATCTAATCAAAAATTAATAAAAACCCAAAGGCTTGGGATCTTCCCTGATTTGAAAAAAGAAAACGTGAAAAGGCTTCTCACTTTTCTGTATCGCCCACAACAGAAAGCAAAATTTAGATTCTGTTATTTGACAGTGCAACCAGAAATGCATTTATAAATAAAAGCCTGTTCTCTGATGTAAACATCATATGGTACAATGGTAATCCATCTGCACTAGGAGGATAGCAGAGCTTAATACAGCAGACACAAATATACTTACTGTGGAGAGTAATAAAAAAAGAAAAAAAGAAAGGTCAATTTATTGCATAACATTGTTGCATAACTGTGTGCTAATAGGCCTGTATCATTTATTTATGGTCAGATCAGTAATGAATCAATCAAACCGCAGTCAATTCTGACTGCATCTACAATCATTCTTTAAAAGCTTTTATCACACAACTCTCTCTTTATTCTGGACAAGTACTTTTGTAAAAAGCTAAACTTTAAAATTAAAATTGGCCAATTTCCTACATAGTAGTTCCACCTCACGGTCTCTTTTACGTACATAAAATAAACTGAAATCATTTTAGGGCCATTTCAGTAAGTAGCTGAGGGTTCTGGATTACACTGTCTGGGTTGATTTTCACAAGACAACACAAAATAAAATATATAAATAAATATAAATAAATGAAAACAAAATAAAATGGTTGCCGCAATAAAGGATGGGTGCACTGACTGATCAAACCGTGGATTGATGGATGTGAGAATGATGGACAGACTTATTAATTGATTGGTAAAGGGGTGGGTCAATATATGGATTGGGGAATAGACTGATGGATTCATAAACATATTAACTCATTAGTTAATAGAAAGGACACCCACCTTAGCATGGCATTCTTCCCGTCACTCCTCGTACAGCGCAGTTGCCGAGTCTGATAGCCAATGATGATTTCCCAGGATTCTCTGTGGCCACTTTCATCATAATGATTTTGGTGGGGAATGCTCTTGGTGTGGCGCTTGATCGTGTATGCAGCCTTGACTGTTTTTTTCCCATCATGCCCAAAATTGAAGTCCACCATTGTCTTTCCAATGGGTGCCGTCACTTTAAGTCTGCAAGGGCTCCAGGGCCCCACCCACAAACTGTAACTGTATTCCTGTTGGTCAGAGGGACAGAGGGCAGGGTGGGCGTTGTCATGGTTACAGGGACGTGTCTGGGTGAGGATGGGACAGTCTGCTCCTCCATACAGGGGTGTTGCCAGCACATGCCTGGTGCGCTGTTGGAGGGCCGACCCGCAGGTGCGACTGCAGGTGGACCAGTGGGTGAAGGCGGAGACGACGCAGTCGATCGGGCAGGGTAACAAACACGCCTGCTCTCTTTCTGGAGGTGAAGAAAACGCTTCACACACATGCAGGCTCACCCTGGTGCTGTTAGTACGCTTCACACACACCACATCTCGCTGTTGTACTCCACGCTGAGCGGTCACACATCGATTGGCTGGAAGGAGAGGACTCGGGGTGCAGGGACCCCAAGGAGACAAGCGCCACTCAAACAGATCCTTTTGCCATTCGCACATCTTCACACACACTCGCTGGTGCGGTGGGCGGTCAGATGGAAAGCAATTGGACTTATGAGTGCTCCAGCCTTCAGAATGGACACACCACACCGAGCGACTCTGGAGCCCGACGGAGCCGCAATCATTGGCCACACATACACCCCATACACCTACAGGAAATAAGAGAGAGACACACACAGGGCATGAAGTGATTTATATTACTATTGTAACCAGTGTCTATTAAAGCCCAAAACAGGCACAGCAATGAGCCTCTATTCATCTTACTTTAGCACAGAAATACTGTACAGGTACATGTGGATTCAGACAGATATTCATCTTTTATTATTTTAGAATAGCACTGTCAGAACAATGATCACACACACACACACACACACACACACACACACACACACACACACATATATATATATATATATATATATATATATATATATATATATATATATATATATATATATATATATATATACACATGTATATGCTCAAATAATTAAACCATTATATGCAATACAATACAATACAATACAATATAGTATAATATAATAAGCATTCAAAAGTTTGGGGTCAGTAAGAAATTAATACTTTTATTCAGTATGGATGCATTAAATTGATAAAAAGTGACAGTAAAGACATTTATAATGGTACAAAAGATTTCTATTTCAAATAAATCTTTTTTTAAATTCTATTTAAACTATTTAATTTTCTTTTTGTGACAAAATTTGACTTTTATCAAATAAATTAAGCCTATAATATAATATAATATAATATAATAACTTCCTTTATTAATCCCCGAGGGTAAATTAAGGTGTTACAGCAGCGATCGAACTAGAGATAGAAAAATACATTAGAATCAATCTATAATCTCAATAATCTGAATATCTAAAATAGATATGGTTTATGCAACGACCTACTTAACATAACAAATTCAAAAACACCTCCAATATTGTCAATTTAAAGCAAAAGTCGAAGTTTCACATACATTATAACTAGTGAGACAGTGGCTTCTGACCTCACAGCCATGTTAATATCCTGGATGTAGATCATTCATTTTAACTTCATTCATTTTAACCCAACAACTTTTAGTGATAATTGTTTGAACTCAAATGCAGCAAAAGTTGCCATCTGTTAAAATTGCTTCCATTATCGCCTATTAGAAAATAAGGGGACAGAAAGAATAGAGAAGCAATGAGAACAGAGAGAGGAAAGACAAAAAAGGCTGAGGGGGACAGATGCTTCCAGCAGAAAGTCTGACATCATTGCTATCGTTACTCAGGGGATGTCAAAGGCCACGTTCCCTTCATCAAGCCACCGGTGAGGTCACCAAAGAGACCAACCATCCTCCAAATGCCACCTAATGCACAACGGAGCAGACAAAAACCGTGTGAAAGAGAAAGCGAGCCATATGGGATGACATCATTACTGTATGAGCACTGAAGTCAGAGCCGAACACACATTTGATCATTAGCTGTAGTAGGTCTTCACAGCTTGCTAATTACAGCTCGTGCGCTCATCCGCCTTAGTCAAATATCAATTTACTCAGAGGCAGTTCAGGTAAGACTTTAACCGCAGAGGCCTGTCCTACAGAGATCTCCCGGCTAATCAGGATTCTGATGGATGGCATGCTGATTAAAGACTCTAGATGTGGGAATAATCACTTTGAACTGAAGCAATGTGAGAAAGAGATTTTTTGTTGTTGTGCTTTTCTCTGTGTGAACTGACATTTTTGGGGAGGAAAATGGAAAAACAAGGATACTGTGAAGCTGAAGTGTGGCTCATTTACGCTTTTCTCTTGGTGGAATTTAGTGGAAACCATGTTGCCAGGAATGCAGATCTATATCCATTGATTTTTTTGTAATATCCTTATTAAAATTACATATCGATTTGGCTGCAGTCACTTACACTAGCATTCATACGTTTTTGAGGTTGGTATGATATTTTAATATATTTGAAAGTCTCTTATGCTCACCAAGTCTGAATTTATTTGCATTCATTATTTTAAATATATTCAAATAGAAAACAGTTATTTTATAATATTATTTCACAATATTAAAGTTTTTCCTGTATTTTTGTTCAAATTAAATCCTTCAGAAATCATTCTAATATGCTGATTTGGTCTCATTAGGATTCTTCAATGAATAGAAAGTAAAAAAAAAAAAACAGCATCTCTGTCATGACAACTCTCATGGGGTTTGGCATGGTAATGGGTATGACAATTCAGATATATTTGGTTTTATCGGATTATATCTGCTACTGCTTCTGCAGAACAAGTGCAGGACTTGCTACTACCAATATACCAACATGACGCGCTGCTGTGAGCAAGTAAGACATGCTGCTGCTGTACAATATAGTGTACCTGAATTACCCGTAGCAGATCTGGACAGGTGGAGCTGGGGAAGGAGGAGGGTTTCTGAAAGCGTGCAGCACTGCTATTGCAAATGCTGACCAAGTATTTGAAGGTTGAGCACACAAGTCCATTGGCTGCTGATACAGCAGGAACCAATCAGCTGTGCCCTATAGAGAATGATGTGATTGCAAGCAGATTGAGTTAAGGACCTGTCAGCCTGCACCATCTAGTTTCATGACAGAACTTTGTGTTTATTTGGAATAGAAATCTTTACTATCTTTTGATCAATTTGCAAGATTTAGAATGGCTGAATAACAGTATTAATTTCTTTGAAAAAAAATTGTGAGTTTACTGTACATATACATTAAGACCTTATGTTTTATGCTAAAATATTAACAGCTTTTCTTTTAACCTGTGGAGAACATAATTCCTCATTAAAGGATATTTTTTGAAGTATGACTAAAATAAATAAATAAACGAATAAATAACTAAATATTATTAAAATCCCAAAGTAATTACAGTGGTTACATATAGTATTTAAACACTTAAGCCACAATAAAATAAATCTATGAACTGCATTGCAAAAAAAAAAAAACGGAATACTTCTAAATATAATACATCTTAATTATAACAGACATGTTTTTATGTGAAATGCTGCACTTGCAAGGGGTGCTATTTTTCTTTAAAAAAAATCCACTTAGTTTGATATTTACTGTAATGCAATGACATTCAGACATTTTTTAAGCCTCCGTAAACTTGAAGGTAGCCTTAACATACATGTACATTTTTTTGGAAGACCCACACACTCACACACACACACACACACACACACACACACACACACGCACACACGCACACACGCACACACACAATCACTCTCACAGCCGTGACAAGCTCCTTCCAACTTTCAAACTGACTTGTATGTCTCACAGGGAGTTGATCCTCTATCTCCCTCCGTCTCTCATGTGGCCATCACTGAAATGCAGCAGGCAGGCGAAGAGAAACAGAACTGAGATATAAGCACGACCCTGTCCCATGGTGTCACAGCAGCTTAAAGCTGTGAGATAAGATGAGGTCACTCCGAGGGCATCGGGAGCAAAGTCACTGTCGGTTAGATCGTGAGTGGTTTTACTCAATTTTGGCAGCACAAAGGCAGATTAAACCAGGATATGTTATCTAGTGGAATCCATATGATCAATTTCTATTTACTTGCAAAATGCAAATTTTGAGTGAAAATTGAAATTGGTTTACATTCCCACAGGTTCATCCTCAGGCAAAACCCATCGGCCTCCATATAGCTGAAAATATTTCATTAGCAACAATCAGAGGCTTTGGTTCGAACACACCTGAGACAGGTTATTTTCCACTATTCAGACTTTCAAAAGCTTTAATCACCCACAAGCCTCCCAGAGTTCTCACTATGGTGGGATTCCTCAGTGGCTGTACTTGCATTATAAAGACCGCCAGTGAGACTGCGGGTGCAAACAAACGCTCTATACTGCTTGCTATATCACCTCATCACCTCACGTTGAAAACAGAGCTCATTTGAAAAACATCTTATGCATTTGGCAGATACTTCTTGTCCTAAAACAACGTTAACAACATCCACACATGCATTCCCTGGTAATCTAACCTGTGACCCTTGATAGACCCTTGTGAACCTGTGAGTCTTTACCAGCCTAAAAAATGTCAAGCTAACAGCTGTGGAAAGTTCTTTAGTGCTTCAGTGTACCGTTTTTTTTGCATGCACTGTAACTAAACTAGATCGCACTCATTCTTAGAAATGATTAGCGCTAATTTTAAATTAAAGATCTTATTACGTGCTCATATTGCGTGATACTAAGGCTCTGAGCACCTTTCAAATGAATCGTATAGATGCAAACAGCCACACATAAGAACATCAATCATATTTTAAATACACTAGTCAAAAGTTTGGGGTCTATAAGTCTATAATGTCTATGGTTTTGAAAATTTTTAAAAGTCTCATGCTCACCAAGGATGCATTTATCTGATCAAAATACATTTAAAACTAACGTGAAATATGTACAATTTAAAATACCTATTTTCTATTATATTATGTATTTTCAAATTTAATTTATTCCTGTGACGGCAAAGCTGAATTTTAAGAAGCCTTTCACTACAGTCTTCAGTGTCACATGATCCTTCAGGATTCCTTAATGGTTAGAACGTTAAAAAAAAAAGTATTTTGTTTAAATATAAATCTTTTGTAAATGTCTTTATAATTATATATCTTTTTTGTCACTTTTGATCAATTTAATGCATCCTTGATAAATAAAAGTATGCAATTCTTTAAAAAAAAAAAAAGAAAAATATTTTGAGCAAAAAGCTTAGAAAATCGCGTTGTTGACAAATACTATGTCTGGATGGGATTCAGAATCCTAAAAAGTTTGTACATTTGAAACATGTTACTCCCAAAACAGATAAATAAGAGTAGGCTATACAATGCTAAACCAAATCACATTCACTGCTGAATTAGATAGTCAAGTATAATTGGAGACTGGCTGTGTCTTGCTACTTGCAACAAGTGCACTACATATGCTACACTGTACGACTCAACAACACAACCCTTGTTTATGCCGAAATAAATCGAATTATGAATTTCTGATGTCTGAAAGTGTCAGGACTGTTAGTGTTGTTTACACGTTTAAAAAAACACAAAACATTCCCTGACCCAGAAGTCGCATCCTCCCTCTCAACAGCGTGAAGAAATGTTCTAGTCTGACACTCGCACAGTTTTTGGATGTATCCTGGGTGAAACAATAGGGCACATGACAGATTAATTACTTGCTGATGGTCACAGATTCAATTACAGTGCTTTTCTGCCTTTCACAGACACTTTAGCAAAGAAAATGGAGCTATTTTTGGCCTGTCACGATTCAGTTGGAGTTTGAGCTGAGGGTTGGTGGATTTTGATGTCTTAAATGCAAAAGGTTTGGGATGTTGATCTGGGAATCACTGACGTTGCAGTGTATTTTGGTTTACTTGTCTGTGAAACGCTAGTCACAAGGTGATATGAATGTATTTTTTGGGTTTACCTTCAAGTTTACACAGGTTTTCCTAGCAGAGTAACCACAGGTGTACGTCATCACATTAACAATGAACATCTTCTACTGACATTTGACAACAAAAACGTCAAAATACTTTCATCATATACTTTCACATCTATAGTTTTATCATTTAAATGCCAACAAGTCTCTTTGCTCATTTAAAATAATGGCTTAAAGTGATAGTTCAACAAAAAATTGAATCATACTTATTCTCATTTTTCTTGTATGGAAAAAAAATTAAATGTATATATGCATGTATAATTATATACATTTCATTTTAAGTGTCCAAATATATTTTGGAGCCATTTATAAGTACACTCTTAAAAATAAAGATTCTAAAAGGATTTATTTTTTGCACCAATGTCATATAGATGAACCATTTTTGGTTCCCCAAATAACCTTTCAGTGACTAGTTCTTCAAACAACCATATTTTTCTTCATCTGAAGAACATTTAAAAAACCTAAAGAAACCCTTTTCAACTATAAGAACCTTTGTGCAATGAAAAGGTTTCATGGATGTTAAAGGTTCTTCAAGATAATGCAATATCCATCCCAGTATTTAGACAATTTCAAACTTTTGGCAGTCTTTCGTGAACTAGAACTCATGTATAGAGAACAAGGACTTCTGATTTAACAGGAATCATCTCATGAACACCAACTATGTGTGAAAGTCTCTCTCTCTCTCTTTCTCTCTGTGTGTGTGTGTGTGTGTGCGTACATCTGTATACGGTGCTGATTTCTCCTCGTTCCCTCCACAGTAATCAATCAAACAGAGAGAAAGAAAGAAATGAGTGCACAACTGATTAACTGAACAGAAAACAAAACAGAAGGCAAATGGATAATAGATGGTCAATATTCACTGCTGAAGAATTGCTCACTTCTTTTATGTGGGCTTTTCATACAAATAGAAAAAAGAGCATTTGAAAAAGGAAAGAATGTGTATTGTCACACATTATACTGTGAGAGGTCACTGTCCTATCATTTTGGTAGACACGCAGCTTCATTATTGGTCCTGCTCTTTCCACGGAAAATGAATAATAAAAAATATTCTATTTATCTCTTTTGCCTTAATGATCTAATATGTATTGAATTATACTGAAGACTATTGTGCATATTTACATTAGTGATGTATGAATTGAGAGAAGTCATGGCTATATCCTATATGGATACTTTTTCAGCCTGATGACAAATAATAATAAAATAATAATAATAATAATAATAACAATTATTTCTTCAGTAGTAGTAGTATTCATATTTTTTTATCCTCTCATACCTCTCATAAATAAAATGCAGCTCAAACTGCTTCACAGGTATACAAACATAAAAAAAGGCTAGTTTTGTGCATTTTTCAATGTTTTAATTTTCATGTTACCAGGGCTTTCACTGTATGAACTGCATACTTTTATACCATGTTGTATATTTTATTCTAATGCACTTGTGATTGTGCACTTGTGCATTTTGAAGACGTGTTCCCGTAGCTGAAACAGTTGAACATGACTGATGCAAAAACTTGAACTGAAAAGTATAGTGGATTAAATCACATTGTAAATGCAAAATGTCAAGTAAAATGTTAAAGACTTCAAAGTGGCATCAAAATTGAGGTTTTGTTGCTTTTAGAACGTGTCTGATAGCTTAGAGACCATCTTTAAAAGCGGACAAAATAAACTATATTAGCAGATGTGCGCACAGAATGTATTAGTTCTATTCAGAAACGTACCAAAAAATTATGATTCATCTCGTTTGCATTGGCATGTACACATTTTTGTCAAAAAAGAGGATAGAATGACAATGTCTCCTTCCATAATACTGCTAAAAAACAATCTGCTGCAGTCAGACTGCCTGTCTTCATATCTATTGAAGGTTAATTTTCACCTTTGTGTTTTGTGAGACAGAGTCATTTTCTGTCCAGCTCGTGACGAGGAACTCCAGGGAGACTGGTTCAGAAATTAGGCTTTCAAGCCTTCAGAGTGCTTTAAAGATGCAAACTCAAGAATTTGCTCTCCTGGCGCCAAAATATTTCTCATTTCCAGGAAAACTGAACAAAATTAAGCACAAAGAAAAAGCTCAAGAAAATCAGACCGTGAGTATAAAAGAAAGGGTGTCGGTGCACAAATGAGCACTTCTTCATAGACAGAACAAAAAGTGGACACACTCCTTCAGGATGAAACCAGAATCGATTTTACATTCCAGGAATCATCTCCCCTGTGGACCTGCAGAGCTGCCGTTCGATCCACACACAGCACGGGAGGAGACCTCTGAGAACTCACCACTGCTTCACAGAAAAACTTCAACATCCTTATATCATCCATACTTCATCTATAAAGCATTTCCACAGTTGCCTTCATTAGCATTAGACCTGTTGATATCTCCATCCAGCCATCAATCAGTGCGGATTTCACAATTACTTTCAAGGGAGTCCACTTTTTAAAAGACACTTCTGAAACTGAAACTATCTTTTGGTGCCCTCTTGATCAATTACTGAAATGTCCGTGATATTTATGATATGTAAATCGATTACAAATTCTAAAAATATAAAAAATGTAAAAATATTAAAGTAGACCTGATCCTAACTTACCAATACATTTATACAATACAAATCTGTTATACTGTGAAATAGAATTACAATTTAAAATAAATTGTTTTGTATTTAAATATATATTAAAATGTAAGTTATTCCTGTGATGGCAAAGCTGCATTTTCGGTATCATTACTCCAGTCTTCAGTGTCACATGATCCTTCAGAAATCATTTTAATATGATGATTTGCTGCTCAATCAACTTGTATTTTTTATTATTATCAATATTAAAAACAGTTTTTATGACAATTTTAACAATGTAAAAGTCTTTACTCTCACTTTTGATCAATTTAATGCATCCTTACTCAATAAAAGTATTTATTTCTTCCAAAAAAAAACCTTACTGACCCCAGACTTGTGCACAATATGCGAGAAAGAACTATTAAGATTAAAAAAAGTTTTAACACATAAGAAATAAATAGTAAATAAATTAAAAATAAATTGAAAAAAGAGAACACTTATTTTACATACAGTATGTCTTATGTCATCTTATGAGGGCCTCCATGTTCAGATCCCATGACCATCCAAATAATGCTAACTTTTCCCCTATAATCTCCCTGTTACTGAACACTTTTGCTTGTGCAATAAATTAATATGATTTTTTTTTATTTTGGGTAGACTATTCCTTAAACAAGAGTGGTCAGACATTTCAAACCCCCACAATTTGGTCCCTGCATTCAGTCAATAAATTTAAATGAATCTCATTTCCGTGTCTATTTACTGAGAATGGCAGTTGCCTGAAATGAACTTCCAGCCTGAGGTCTTCATAGGCAAATGTTGGATGTTTTGTTACAAGTACTAGAGAAGTGCTTAATTGCAGCATCTTGAAATAAGCTCAGAGTAGCTTGGAATGCGCCGGACGGCATTAATAGGACAAGTAATGATCTTCTGTTCTTTGCGAGCTGTCAATCTCCCGCTTAACAATTGTTGCCATGGCGACATGAGGAATTCTCAGTGCAACTCCAGCTGGATAGAAGATTGATCAGACTTCACAGATAACACGGGCAGATGGTCTCACAGTTTTCTGAACTGCCGTACATGCATGCCTGCTGATCCAAGATCTGTGGCAACAAGGATCAATATCCAACAAGGACCACTAATTGTTTTTTTTTATTCAACACTTCTGTTTCCCTCTATCAATTGCAGAATAGAAATGTGAATTCCCTTGCTTCTTGTCTGAATGTACTGTACCAAAAATGGTAATTCACACACTTGATTATGCAATCCCAATAATATGTGACTTCTCCAACTGGATCTGACCACAGAGTGTCAGAATTTTCTGGCTCAGGCTGTGAATGGATCTTAGAAACACAAACTGTGTTTAGCATGTCTAAAAACCCTGAAATACTCGATGCATTTTTGTTTGTGTAAAATATCACACAAGTTTACTCTGTGCTCCCACATTTACCTATCCTCATACCTTTACTAATACTCTATGACTTTTTTATAAAGGCTTTAATGTTGATGATGGTATTAAGGTGTTGCCCTCTATCTCCAACTTCAAAAGACAATTAAAACAATTTCTTCATAACCTATATTTAATAATCCAAAAACTGATTTTCATGGATTGCTGGGATGTATGTGTATGTTTGTATGAGTGAGTATGTTGTTTTAACATATGTCATGGTACATTTTTGTGTGTATTTATTGTGTCTCACTGTACCTTGTCAGTATCTACCCATCCAAGAACTATGGGCCCCTACTTATAAGCTTTTTTTTTTGCTTCTTTGGGAGACCCATTTCACTGTACCCAATCTACTCTGTACCTTTAAAACTGTATTATTGTAATGTTTGAAGAGGTATTGTGAATAAAACTGAAACATTTATTGAAGGATATCTTGATTGTTCTCATATCAAAGAGAGACTGGTAGTGTCAAGATCCAAAAATGACCAAAAAAGCAACATAAAAGTAACTTGTGCACCATATTCCAAAACCTTAGCTCCCTATGGCACTTTCATGAGAGAAATATCTGAACGAATAGTTATTGATTTGGGTTTTTTGGCCATATTTTTGAAAAAAGTGCCCTTTTGTGTTGGTTCTACAGAAGAAAGAAAATCATACAGGTTGGTAACAACATAACAGTGAGTAAGTGATGCAAGTAATCATGGCAGAAAAATACTCATAATTCACCTGGGACAGCGTAAATTAATTTCCTCCTGTCGTCACAAGAAGAAAAAAATGAGGAAATATTGGCAACCCACCTGTATTCCAGATGTACTGGCTTCTTTTTGGTGCTTCTGCCACCAGTGGAAGAGACATTAGTGCAACATAAAGGAGAAAAGCCCACAGGGAGAAGATAACGGTAATCTCATGCCTCAGAAATGCCATCTTCTGTCAGCCTGTTGGTATCAAACCTGCAACAGAAATACACACAATAGCTAGTTACAATAATCACAATAGTTAGTCCTAGAAAGACATCTAAATGTACAGTTGTATGGAAAATTAGATATCAGATACAAAAATACCACAGCCTTCACATTTTTATATTGTCTGAAAAAGACTTTTATGCACGTTACTATGAAGTTTGTTGTGGGTGGTTATTATGAGGTGGTTGCATACTGGACAAAGTTTGTAATAATTTGGTTTCTAGTCTCTCTTTAAATGTAAGTCTATGGGATCTGCATAGCATCTGATCACATAGAAAAGTAATACCATACTCATTTTACAATTTAAGGTAGATTTCATGTCCACTGATGATAATTTTATTTTTTCCAACAATTTTTATCAGAAATGTAATATTTTTTCCATTAAAGGAAAACATATTATAATCTCACACAAATATTTGTTATATGACGTTGTCTTGATGTATTTTAAATTACAGTTTTGTGTCTGTTTTCGCAGTGGGTCTTGAGGTCAAAATAATGAAGTACATTTTTTTCATTGCAACAAATATTGAATTTATTTCTATTTCTAAATGCTTCAGAAAAATCGTTTTTTTAGACTGAATTTAAAATGTATTTAGGAACATATCTCATGTCTGTGTAACCCCTCCACCCGGGTCCCACTCGACCCACTCCGAGCGGGCCTCGAACCCGGGTCTCTGGCATGAGAGTTAGGCGCTCTAACAAGGAGGCTAAAGACTGCAGCCTCTAGCATCTGTCGCCAGAGAGCGTTTTGAGATCAGAGGAGTGAGGTTTACTTGCACAGCAACTACTAGCTGGCCTCCGTTACATCTGCAGAAGTCCTGCGACCAGCAGGTTATTTTCTTTGGGTGAACATTTTGAACACATCACATTAAGTATTTTTCCCAGATATTGTATATACAATAACCTATTGTCAGAGAGAATATTAACTGACCATCCACTATTTTTGGGATTGCTATGGTTTGCAAAGTCTTTTTTTATATTAAACATTGAAATTTAGGGTTAACCTGATCAAGAAAATAACATAGTTTGCCAGACAAGACTTGCCAATGAAATGGTGAAATCTCCTAAATAATCAAAAACTAAGCAATAAAAATGTATAAAATCGTTTTATAAAATCCTTCCTTGTCTAGCACACAACAGAACCTCTATTTTGCTGATTAGTATTGAACATCCAGCCACAGATCCAGAAGTGTTTCATTACCTAGCTGTTGGTTTCAATATTTCTGTATAGAAGTTTTAGCAATCAATCAGAGGAAGTGACAATCTAGCATCTGCCAGAGAAGAATACCCCCTTAGAGACACTGAACACATTTACACGAAAGCCAAACCTGTGAAATCCTTCCTCTGTATCTGTTTCTCTCCCTCTTTGTCTCGATTTATTCTTCTGTCTCTAAGGCACATATAAACACCTTCCTGAGGGGGAAGAAATATCCATGCAGTCTCTTGAAGGGAATTCATTGGCACTCGTTAGAGCTGACTGGATGAAGCGCGTGCTCTGCTCAAGGAGAACATTTAAAGAGATGAACAGGACACAAAGAGCCCCGGCTGATTCCACTCAGCTAAATTACGTCTGCCACATTCTCGCCATGTCAAATCCGTTACTTAGGGGAGAGAAGCAAGGTTGAAAGGAAAAGGAGGGAAAGAGAGAACAGACAGAAGCCGATAAAGAGCAGGAGATATGGTGACAAAATAGAGATTTTGTTTATGTACCAGTGGGATTTTTTTTAGCCGAATGACTAAATCACAGTGGCAATAAACTCCAAACTTCACTTACTAAGTGTGGATATCCACTGGAACATCTCTGTCAGGCTAACCATTGTCAATTAACCATCCAAATGAAGGATGAGAGAAGTCCTCTAGTGGGCCTAAATACAGTGTGTGTTTCTTTCGGTTTGTATACATCTCCATCAATACCTCAACAAGTTTGTATGGTATTGGATGATAATTTGGAATAGAACAGTATTGTATGGCACACCATGCAATGGTATGGTACAGTACAATACAGTGTGAAATTTTAATAGAAAAAAAAAAATAAAAAAAAATAAATGAAGAAAAAATGAATAAAATAAATTATAAATAATCAAGAAAATAGTTGTAAGTTTAAGAGTTAAGAGAATTTTATATTATATATGGGGTCAAAAGTGATCAAAAGTGAAAAAGTAAAGACATATATAATGTTACAAAAAATATATTTCAAATAAATACTGTTCTTTTGAACTTTCTATTCATCAAAAAATACTTACAAAAATAAATGGATCAGTTTTAATAAAAAGTATTAAACAGCACAACCATTTTCAACATTAATAATAATAAATGTATCTTGAGCAAATCAGCATATTGGAATGATTTCTGAAGGATCATGTGACACTGAAGACTGTAATGATGCTGAAAATTCTGTTATTTTAAACTATAATATTATTTCACAAAATTACTTTTTCTTTCACTGTATTATTTGACCGCAGTACGGTTCCATATCACTTCGCGTAGTTAACTGTAATAACATAAAATAGGATACAATTCATAACAAAGAAAAAAACATGTGAAACAAGCCTGAGAAGCTGGTCATCTTCGGCAAATATATATAGCCTAAAATGATGATGTGACTTAAACACACCCCTGGTTTTACTGAAGGTTCACTGGCTGCAATAGTCCAAACAGCTTTTATTTCTGCGTCCAAGACTCTTTACTAGCCTCATGTTTGTTACTCAGCTCCATTACTTTCCACTGCATTTCCCCTGATGTTTCTGAGAGATAATTCCTCTTCTTTCTCCACATCTGTCTCTTCCCTTTGCCATAATCCCCATATCACTCCAATTCCCGTCCAAAAATGTAAATCACATTTCATTCAGCATAACACTGACTGGATCCACATCAATGTTTGGTTAGCTGCCTTGGCTTTGTCATTCAGTTTGTAAGGCCTGTCACAACTAAAGTGAGCTTTGAGACACAGTTCTTTGCTCCTTTCCTCCATGTGCTGTTATCTTAGAATTCTCAGCTCGTTCCATCGTGAGACTGTAGATTGACGCATAGCATTAAACATGTCTGTTAGCGCTGACCAGAGACTGGAGAGTAATTACAAAGCTAATCAGTTTCGACAGGGCTCCATTCACTCACGGGCTCTCACACATGTGCAGACTACACACACACACACACACACACACACACACACACACACACACACACACACACACACACACACACACACACACACACACACACACACACACACACACACACACACAGTAGAAGTAGCGATCTACAAATGACTGGCTGATTAAATCATTTTTCAAGAAGGGCGGACTGATTTGAGGAATTGCGGGGCTCAAGTATTCACTGAAAAGTTTAATTAAACAGTTTGTTTGGCTGATTAAATGGGTGCATCCTTTTCATTAAACCTAGAAATCTTCAGCTCTGTTTTGAGGGTCAAGAGGGAGTAAAGAAAAGAATAATGAACAAATTTATCTTAATCTCCCGCATACAGGCATCATTAAGCCCATGGGAAACAACAATTCCTCCTTCCTAATATATAGAGGTCTATTCCAGGCAGTCTCTTTCAGTCGGTTTAATATATTTGCATGCATTTAGAAGTCTTTTTGCAGCTTTAATCATAACTATAACAAGCACATTAATTTCCATGGCAATTTTCAGCTGGGTTTGCAGGACGCCTCACCTCTTAAAATCACTTTTCACCTGCTAGAAGTGCAATGACATTTTCATAATGCCAGTCCTGGAATGCCTTCTCATTTAAAACATTTAACTCCCGTGTTAAAATGCACCCTTCCTTTGTAACGTCTCTCGTGCTCGTGCTTCAGAGTTGACTCAAATGTTCACGCTTCAGGTGTGGAGGAAATCCAAGTTAAATGCCAACATGACTCACCTTTGTTTAACCTTTACTTCAACAGTATTGTAGTAATTAACCTGGAGGACAACTGAGCTAATCTCTCACAGATGTTGTCTCTTTATGAATCTTATACGGTTTTCTCCATTAGGATGATTGGCGAGTAAATGCATTGGTTACAATAATGAAGAGAGCAACTTCTAAAAGATCTTTCAAGTTTGACATTTAAAAATGCTCTTTCACACAATGAAAACACATCGACTGTATTGAATTGCATTGTTAAAAGAAGGATTTCTAGCACATGGTTAATGATGCTAGGTTTTAGTCTGGACCAAAAAACAAATGTCCATGATATTTAAAAATTTGCTATGTTTATGCAATTGTATGTCCAGATAATTTTGGAATTTTACCGATTACACTACAGTTCAGAAGTTTCAGGGTTGATTTTTTAATGTCTTTTAAAGAGGTCCTTGATCTAAAAAAGAACAGAAATATTGTGAAATATTATTATTTTAAATGAACTGTTTTCTATTTTAATATTTAAAAATGTAATTTATTCCTGTCATGCCACCCCGGATTTTCAAAATAATTGTTTTATTATCAATGTTGAAAACAGTTGTGCTGCTTAATATTTTTGAGGAAATCTTGATGCATTTTCTTTCAGTATTCTTTGATGGATAGCAGGTTCAGCAAAAAAAAAAAAAAAAAAACTGAATTGAAATAGAAATGTTTTATAACATTATAAATGTTTTACTGTTTTTATTTAATGCATACTTGATGAGTAATTTCTTAAAAAAAAATCTTTAGTTTAGGGTCCAATTGTCACTATTACCTAGTTGCTTAGCATGTGTATTATTGGCTGTTTAGTACTAATAAAGCACCTATTAATGCCTTATTCTACAATACCATATTCTACATCCCTTAATCCTACCCAATACCTTAACAACTACCTTACTAACTATTAATACACAGTAATTATGAGTTTATTGAGGCAAAAGTCGTAATTAGTAGTTACTCTTACTGGCCTTTTGAATAATAGTGTAAATGAAATAAATGAAATAATAATAAATATCTTTTTTAAATAACTCAAAAATACAAATAAAAAATTAAATATTAATTTTAAAAAATCCAATTATATACAATTAAAATAAATAACTATATTTTAAATATATGTTAAATAAATGTCTGTATTCCAACCCCCCAAAAGAACATCTGCATGTGTAATATAACCAGATAGTGAGTAGAGTAAATCCCTGCTGTCTCCAAGCAGTGTGTTCACATTAGAAAACAGACACCCAAGAGTCAATGGCGTCAACTACATTAGGTAATTACTATAGTGTCAATGTTAATCCACGTCACAGAGTGTGTAAGTTTTCTCTAATTCGGTGTGTGCGTTCATAAATATGTGCATCGATATCCTGTTTCATCTTGTAAAAAGAGTCTCTGGGAGACCGTGGCATGAGTCATTACTGGCTGGATCAGGTAACAGGCTTGACGGCACACTGTATGCAGTGCTCGGTGACAAACTGACCTTCCCTGCTGCTAAGTCAATTACACTTCAATTAGGACACAGACCCTGCTGTGGACCTGAGCTCTGCAGCAGAAAGCATATGGCAGCTATGGCCAAACCAGCTCCTGCTCAGCTGGAAACGGTCGCAAAAACACTTATGAACCCAAGTGGAAATGAAAGAATCAATAAAACTGTTCGCAGTAGAGCTGTTCGCAGCTACTGGATTGAACATCTGTTCTTGTAATTTCCTTGGTGGCTGGAGACAGCTAAGACTTAAACGGGATGAGGTGTGGACCTTCAATTGGTAAAGTGTATGAAAAATTAAGTGATTTCAATTACAGATACATGCAAGGGCTTTTGAGAATAGCTTCCATATAAAAAAAGGGTCGACAATTTGCATTCTCAGGCACCAAATTTAGCTTTGGCGAATATTTCGAAAGTAATTCTTCACAAGACAAAACAACAACAACAAAACATTCTACTCGTTTCTAAAGAAAACATGCTAGGACTTGAGTCTTCTAACATCATTTATCTATAATAAATTATAATGTATTATTATTATTATTATTTTAAGTGTAATTTAATATTTAGTACTGTAATAGTTTGAACCAATAATAATAAAAAATAAAATAATTTATAATTATATTAATATATTATTGTTATTTTTATTACTATTATTATGTTATTACTATTATTATCATCATCATCGTTGTTGTCGTCATCGTCGCTGAAGAACACGTGCCAGGATTTGTCTTTATTCATCTCAGTGAAAATAAAAATACTATTATTATTGGTTTATTAATACTAATTTTACAGTATATGTAGTAATGTAATATTAAATTACTAATTTATTTTACATTATTTTAGTAAAATAAAATAATGTACTTGACTGCTTTAAGACCAAACAAGTGATTAAACCACCAACATGAAAATATGAGCAACACAATATATAATCAATATAAATAATAAAACACAATATATATGATAAAAAATATAGTTTCAGTATAGAGATCTCATATATGATGCTGCGAGTCACATGGTAACATTCACTGGAGAAAACAGTGGAAAAATTGCATCGCCTGAGGGAAGAAAATATTGCTTTAATATTGAAAATGATGTAAAATACAATTTTGTGGCCAGTAAGGAAGATTTATGGCAAGTAAATTTACCATTGGCCATGCAGTGCAGGAAAAATCTAATATTGGACCTTGTTCAAGTGCATCAGAAACTATGCCTTCTTAGCTGAGATGAAACTGAGCAAACTGCCATGTTGAGGACCTCTCAGTGATAGCATCAGTCATTCAATAAAACAACACTGGACAAACAGCAAAGACTTACTGCTGCAGAACTGAAGAGACAGATGAAGAGACAGAGAGAGAGAGTCTATTAGTCTTTGAGTTAATTTTCCACACAGATTGAAACACAGTTTTCATGTGTGCCACACTAATGAGAGATTCTGCATAGAGAAACAGACCGGGAAGTGGGTTTCAAAGTGTTCCACTTAAAGCAAACTCAACATGTTTTTGAGTTGTCTTTGATTGTCTTTTCTTTCATCTTCACAGTCCCATTGTGATTCTTAGCCGCGAGGCTGCAAACTGGGCTCAGGATCTTTGAGAGCTGGAGTCACTGTCTCAACTCTCATTTGAAACAACAGAGAGAAACTCTCAGACAAATGTCGAAACTTTAACCTTGTTTTTATAAAGCTTTCTTCTTTTATCTGTGAACACTGCGGGTTTATGAAAGATTAGACAGTGCGTTACTGATAGATTTAGAAGCGGTCCTTCTGATCGTAGTGACAGGTTCAGGAATACAAGGATGTATCTACATCCTCAGGAATAAAATTAAATTAAATGAAATAAAAAAAAAAATATGGTTACAGGCCTACCAGAATATTAACTGCTCATGTGATGTCCGATTAATCCCATTGACATACATTGGGTTGTCAAAATCATCGGTGTGTGCCGCTGTGGACACGCCATCTCTGCCAAACTTCAGACACTTTGAAGGGCTGGACACGACCAGCTGCTGTCAGTCCTTTGATGTCTTTATAGCATCAGTAGGATTATATCTGAAGTTCTTAGACTCTAGCTCAACTTCACTAGTTTCACAAAGTCCTGGACCTCTCCATCGGAAGTTCCAAAGCTTTGAGATCAAATAGCTGAATACTGGTGGTTAACATTCAATTAGAATGATAAACAAGACAACTTTTTAATAGGACAGCATGAACATGTAAATGTGTATGTTCCATTAGATGTGAACAACAACCACTTGTCACTGGTGTACCCTGAAAAGTACCCCTCTGTACCTTATCTACCCCTAAAAGCTGCATATGGTACCTGCCCTGCATGGGAAGTGAGCAATGTGAAGCAACAAAATTGCTTCCATTATAATCAAGAAAACTGTCTATTCTGCAAGCAGCAAAACATATATTTACTGCATGCAAAGAGTGAAAAAGGTGCTAATATGCAGCTAAAAGGTACACTTACATTATGGTGTAATAAAAAAAACCCAGAGAAACACATTACTTTCACAGCTTCCAACAATTAATTATCTAATTATGTTGTGTTAAAGAGTCACATCCCAATCCCTGTGTCTACACGTTTCAATACATTTTCCATAAAGAATTTTTATTTTGAAAATTCCTCTAAAAGTGGATAAATCTACCAGAGTATCTAACACTGTAAAAAAAAAAAACATTAAAATGCTACAGTAAAAACCTGTTAATTGATGAACAGTTATGTACGATGAAAAACAGTTTACTGTCATTTTACTGTCAAATTCATGTTTTTTTGTGAGTATAAACTATGAACTAACATAATTTATAGTGAAAAACAGTAAAAGAACATTTAAATAAGGAATCTATTTAACTGATTTAACAGTTCAATAGTTTGGTATATTAATATTATAATGAAATATATTGTAATAAGCTATAAAATATAGGCACCATTATGTCATCCTGTAATACCTGAAACATAGTCACTGTATTTTTTATACAGTTAAATATATATTTTATTAACCATAGCTGCTTGTTTATACCGCAAATTTAACAATATTTTTTTGCAGTGAGGAATCAACTGAATCAAATGGAAATGTCGAACACACTGCACTGCTTTAGATGTGTCTACTGTAAATCATTCTCACTCACCAACAATTTATTTTTGCACAGCAGTTGCAGAGACTTTCTCATACGATGCCTGATACCAGGAACCTTCATGTGTGCAGTAAATCAAATCATTGATCAAATAAACCAAGAGACTGGAGAAGCACAAACTACCATGATGCTTGACCACGGGCTTCAGTTCCCTGACTGCATTTTGTATAACTTGACTTTACAGCAAACACAGGTTTATTTTTCTCACATGAAGCTTGTACCTGTAATGAAAGTGGTAGCACATTCAAGATATTCTTTTCTCAGGGTTCCCTGAGAATCAAAACCACAACCATTGCTAGCAAAACGCTACAAGAACATAACCTTTTTCATTGCAACTTTCTGTAATGAGGAACAAAATTATGTCCAGAAAGCTTGCAACTATCACCGCTTTTCTTCAAAATGCTAATTTAAGGTGCTTTCATACTTGTACATTTGGTACGCACATGGGTTTGATTGAAGTCAAGAGTTCGTTTGGATGATGTTAACGCTGTTTTCCGAACTCTGGTGCGAACCGAACCGTTCATGTGAACTGCCATATGGCTCACTGCTTATATGAATGCAATCGTACTAAATCGTGAAAGTCAATCACTCGTGCAGTTCGAATGAAATATAAATGCAATATGGACAAAGGATATGTAAACGAACCAAAAACAGGCGCAAACCCAATCTCGCCCAGGGCAACCAAAGGGCTAGAGCCGGCCCTGGGCATCAGAACTGCGTCTCCTTGCCGCAGATCTTCGTTTGTGTGTGTGACTGAGGGATTCCTGCAGCTGTTTTGACTCTTTCACACATTTTATAAGCTCTTCATGAGTTCTCAGCTGGTCAAAATACCATAATATGCAGGCTATGCACATACAGCGGGCAAGTTTGGGCCCGCTGTATGTGCATAACTCCTTAATGACATTAATTCCTGTGATGAGAAAAAACAGGTATGCTTCAGCATTCTGTCTTTTTTTAGCATCTGGTGACGTTCATGTTCTGTTTTTAGTTCGTTTAGAGGTCTTTGATTCATGTCACGTTCATATTTCTGTTGAACCGTATGAGATTTCATGTGGAAGAAGACCAAGACCCACCTTTTCAGCTGTCTTGGTCCGCTTGTTTGGTGTGCACCAGGGTTTGGATGGCAGTGTGTTCACACTCATTCAAATTAACCGCACCAACAAAGTAATCGCACCATGGTTTGTTTTAATCGAATGAAAAGTTGTGATCCATAGAATCAGTCAAGCCTGTTGTCGAATAAATGCAATTTTCATCCATTAACATGACTGCGTACAAAGCTGCCAAAGCCAGAAGACCACCATAATTTATTCTGCAAAATACAAACAGGTTTACTATACTATTTTTAGAGCTAGAATTCTGATGTTTTGGTAATGTTCCACATTCAGGGTCTGTGTAAACCCATACAGAAGGCTTGTATTGTGTGTTTTGTGTGGTGAAGGGTATAATCTTAGTTGCATGGGTCATGTTTTTGGCAGGCGCAGTTTGTAGAGGTGGTCTGTGCCTGTTTGGATTATTTAGAGCATGTCTAGCTGCACCACAATGACCACTTGGCCTCTGCTTACTGAGATGCTGAGGACGACCCAACAGCATTAATTATTCAATCATGGACTTTTCATAATTAAACTGAAGAAGCAGTCTCCATTGGGTTCGGGGAGTTTTATGTCAAATCTATGTGTGTATGAGCGTTTGCTTTGGTTTACACTGGATCCCCTGCAGGCAGAGCGTTGTAATGAGGTTAATTAGCAGATTTAAAGATATGATACAGACAGACACGCGTGTGAATAGCAATGAGTGCTCCGGCACTCCATGTTTGGATTGATTTCCGCAGAGAGGAAACAACACACAGTCGTGCTCGCTCTCACAAACATGCATGCACAGACAGTCTCTCTCATACACCCATTTCAAATAGGAATTTACAAAACTTCACCTGAATCTTCTTCCTAGATTAAATCAATGCTTTTCCCAGAGGAGAAATGATGTTTGGAAAAGTCTCTGAAATATAACCTTAATTATAATTACATCCCTTAATTATTGAATGAAACAACCCAAGCGAGGAGCCAGAGGTGTTCAACACATGGCAACACATTCGACATTTAATCCAGCAGCACAATTTAAATCATTTCTGGACAAAAAACAGCATAAATGCTTCCTCTGAGATAAAAAATAAACTTCAATTAGATTCAAATGCACTTTTAAACTTTCAAAAGACCAGTATGCATATGTTAGGTACTGTGCCAGCCCCCTTTTTAAAATGCAATTAACATAATATCCCCAGAAAAACGTTGATTACTAAGTGCCCCAGACTACTGTACCCATTCATATAAATTATGAAAACAATAGCATTAATTATGAATCATGCAATGGGCTTTAGCTCTCACAACACTCACAACACACTCCAGTCCACAGCACACTCATTCAATCTTCTGTCACTAATGTGCACTTGTAACACAGGAATCACATGTTCACGTCACAAATGCACACTGCACTGTTCTCTCACAATGGATCTGAACAAAGCACCGATGGGCCCATTCCAAATTCATGACCCTCTGAGCCATCAAATGGACGCACAAATATTTTATGGCTGTATATGGACACGCACACATGCACATCCATCACAACATAGATCTGTCAAAGTGACAGCAAGATTCCAGCCGGTGTGAAAAGAAAGGGAAGTGACAAAGGAAAAATGGAGCACAAAGGGAGAGAAAAAAGAAGGACATAGGACAAAAATTAAACAAAAATTTAACAAAATGTAAAAAGTTGAGGAGTTGAAAGGGTGATAAAAGGAAAGTCAGACAGATGAAACAACAGACAAACAGAGACAGACAGACAGACAGACAGACAGACAGACAGATAGATAGACAGACAGACAGATAGATAGATAGATAGATAGATAGATAGATAGATAGATAGATAGATAGATAGATAGATAGATAGATAGATAGATAGATAGATAGATAGATAGATAGATAGACGGATCAATATAGACAGTTAAACATTAGCTAGCTAGATAGACAGACGGAAAGGTGGACAGAGATACGGATAGATAGACAGATAGTTGGAAAGAGAGAAGGAATATTTAAATAAGAAATTAGTTTGAGAGAGGTGAAACTGAAAATTAGAGCCATTAGCAGCCCATCTGTGAAGACCACAGGTAAGCCTTTGCCTGCCTCAACCTTAGTGGCAAATTCAATTAAAAGTGGGGCAGGAAAAGACAGGAGCCATATGTCTCATGCTCAGATGAGTTCTCTTTACAATTCAGGATAAAGTCATGGGTAGCCTGATGACTCACCAAATCTTGTAACCAAAACACCTGCTTTTAACTTTTAACACGAAGAGACATGGGCGGATTGCCATCAAGGTCACATTGCACGTATATTCCCATAAATCTCTTCAGACATGAAGAGAAACAGCTGTTTATCTCTGCCCGCTGTTTTTGTCAGTGGCTTCAGTGAGCCAGGCTTTATCGGCTCACTAAATTAGTCTATTGACTGTCTGATGAGCTTGATAGAAACTTCATGACTGCCCAAAAAAACAAACTGTGACTGGAATAGTTCATGCTCATATATAAAGCACAAAGGAGATCTCTTCAATTCTCAGTTATTTCTCCTAGACAGCACTGAGAGCAAATGGGACTTTCATAATCTGAGCCAA